>QLPN01013618.1:3315-31435 GCA_003314395.1 Albatrellus ellisii
GATATAAATGAAACGAGGGGGGTTACAGCCCCTTGATCACTTCACTGCTGCACGTGTGGAGTGGAACATGATAGAATACAAGAGAATGAAAGAAATAAAAAGGTGCGTGCCTCTGATTCCTGACACACTCTGAGGACGAAGAGCGGCGGAACGGGCGCGAGTGGACGTGCTCGGGGCTGACAACGTGAGCGGATTCTTTTGTTCAAAGCAAGGTGATCGGCTATTGGTATAATGGTACAGTAGTATCTATTCAAGATGTTGAGGGTTTTGTGCGTCGCATCCTAGCCGGTCGCTGTTCTGTAAGATCACTCTATCACGTATTCAAATCGTACTCTCGACGTTGACTCTCATCCGACAGCACAGCATACGCTTCTACAATAAGCTTGAATCGTTCCGTGTTGCCACCCTGAGTTTCAGAGATCAGAGCTTTGTCATTACTAGAGCGTCATAGATTTCACGTACCTTGTCGGGATGGTGCATCAGGGCCTGCTTCACATAGGCCTTTTTGATCTCCAGGTTGGTGCAATCCGGATGAAGGCCTGAAATGCATGTTGTGAATCAAATTTCCATTGACAAAGAATGGATTGCGAGTGATGGTTGTCGTACACAAGGTCGAATAATAATCTTTTTTCTGGTTTCTGCGCTGCTGGGCTAGGAGTTCCGCTTTCGCGAGTTCCGTACGGATCGCTGCCTTCTCGTCTTCTGTGGGGGTATGCTCCAGTGCCGATTTGAAATTGTCCAGCGCGGTGTCGAAATCCTCGTCCGCAACGTTGATCCGTGCGCAGATGAGCAGTGCCTTGTACGACGCCGAGTGAACCTCGAGACTCTGCACGATGTCTATCCTCGCCTCTTTCAGCTTTCCTAGCTGCCTGCCCGTCAGAAACATAGCGGTAGCCCATGTAGGTGGCAACGCACCTTGACGCAGGCGGCAGCTCTGTTGGCGAGCATGATTCCCCGGATGCGGCCCCCTTTTCCGTCTTCCGGCGTATCATTGATAATCTGCAATTTCTCTTAGCTTGTTGTGTATTGCTCCACAGCACAGGCGACTCGCCTTCAAGGCCTCGCCATACTTATAGATAGCGCCATTCCAATCGGCGGCTTTGAAATGAGTGTTTCCTTCTGCCTTCAATCGGTCTACGTTCGCAATCCGTGTTTGAAGTGCTCCAGCTAAAGAGTTGTCCGGGTCCATCTGCAGCGCCGTCGCGGCTTGCTGGTTGGCAGTCTCCAACTTGCCGGTGAGGAATGATAAACGAACTTGTAACAGTCGCATATCCGACGAGGCGGCTTCTTGCAACATCGCTTTGCTGTCCATGTAGCAAAACCCACATCGTCAGCCCGTCTTGTTTGCACCATATAGATCGGATGGAACGCACTCGACGACATCCACTGCCGCGTCAAAGGCACCACGCGCGATGTCTAGCTCTACGCCCCAGCACTTCCACTCCAGCGGCGTCTCGCCGCCTTCATCCATAATCATGCGCAGACACATATCGTGCGCGCTCTGCGCCATGCGCCAGTGCTGCCTCGATTTGGCGCCCACGAAGTCGGCGACGTGCCTTTGCAGCTCGATTGTTTTGGCCTTGAACGCCTGGGCGACGGCATTGTTGGGCTCGAGCTCCAGAGCCAGACAAAATGACGACAGGGCCTGGGTCACCATGCCTAGAGCATACTGGCAGCGACCGAGGCGAACAACAGGCTTCGCAGTCACAGCGCAGTCCTGTAGCGAGATCGCTTGCTGGGAGTCACTTAGAGCAAGGCGATATTTTCTCTGAGATATATACGCCGCAGCGCGGTTCGAGTAGTATACATAGTAAAGTGGGTTCTGGTCTGCGTAGACGCTGTGTCAGCGGGTTGTCTGCCAAGGTACGAGTGTTCTCGCTTACCAATGGCCCGGGAGTACAACGCTACGGCCTTGTCGTAGTTCCCCGATTCAAAAGCACGGTTTCCTTCCTCCTTGACCAGCTCCGCAGCCTGTGTGTTGGTTGTATCATCCTTCTCCTCCAAGATGGGGCCAGACGGTGTAGTGCTTTTTTTGTGGTGAGTCCCTCGCAGTCCCTCGTCTGCCCGGGATCTTCTCCAAGTGCCATTTGTGCGGTCAGTCCCTCGTACTCCCTCATCTGCTCCAGACCTTCTCCAAGTGTCATTCGGTGGATTCTGGTTCGCACGCTCTCGCGTCTCGGACTGCGCTCCTGGTCCGCCCGCCATTTTCCACGGCGTCTTGCTGTGCATCGTCCATTTCACGTTGGACCGCTCGGAGCCAGCCGATGGCTCTTTCCGACTTTTCAAAGGACATATACTACTGGCTGTCGTCAATGCTAGAGACAACAAATAGTGGCAGGCGACTGCCGCAAAGTCTCACCGTGCAAGATGCTCTTCACTGTCGCAAGAAGAGCACTTGAACCCTGCGGAAGCCGCTTTCCAGCGAGACCCACCCTTGAACTCGGCTGACATCGTACAATCTCGAGCAAAGTGCCCCTTCCTATCGCATTTCTGACCTTTCACGTTCAAACAGACCAGCCACAATGAGAGCGACGCACGCACGCACCGAACATTCTGCAGAGGGACACACAGACTGAACATGCCCTATACCATCGCACTGGAGACACCTCTCAGACGAGAATGCGCGCTGCCCAGGACAGTGCTGCGACGTGTGTCCGGGCTTCAAGCACTTGAAGCACGTCCGTGCGCGGAATGAACAAAAGCCCGTCATATGGCCATCTCGAACACCATCAGAAAAAGCAGCGGCATCGAAGGGCAGCGAGCATGCAGAACTGGCATACCATTTCCACACTTGAAGCAGTGTTCCACGGGGTCGGGCATTGGTGCGCTCTGCGACTTTGCAACCTCGTAGCACTGGCAACAGCTTCGCGCTATGGGGATACAAAGGTCCCGCGATAGCTGGGAGACGCAGAGTGGGATTCACCCCGAGGCTACCTATAGGGAAGCACAGTGGCCGTGATGCCGGTAGCAACAAGCGCAGGGCGCTACTGCCAGCGGCAGCGCCTCCGCATGGCCTTGGGAACGTATCATTCCATACTCATCCGGCTTGAGAGCGCCGTCGCCGCCCCTGGCGCCTCTGCCCGTAATTAGAAACGCACCTGCCAGAATTCCCACCTATCCATTGCAAGCCCAAAGTGAGGCTACAGAAATGTGTGTTTCTGCATCTTGTACCTCATAAATGATGTCTATGCACCTGTTTTAAAATTCAAAGTGTGTTTGATTGAGACATCAGGAGGCCGCACGCCAAGCACCTTTTGCGGCTGCACAGGCTCGAGTCGAAATGCACAAGTGAGTTTTCTGGCTGCTTCAGTTCAAAGTCGCATTTGTTCCTCTTCGTGTTCATGTTCTCTGATACACTATATGCATCTTTTGCATACTGAGGAACAAAGACAGGAAATGACAAAAGTCTTTGAGTATACGGTGCGCAGCATGCCATAGCACCTCACCCCCAGGAATGCTCCCCAACAGTGTGCCCCTTCAAGGCCATTTACCCTTCCAACCACCACTCCCAAGTGCTAGGACTTAGATCGTGCGGGACCGTCCGGGGTAATGCCCCATCCTGGTGCATTCGGCTCTGCAGGCATGACTCTGCTAGCTGTGCATCTTGGGCATACTGCGAGGTCTCCTTCCTACCCTTGCAGCTCACCTCAACAGGTTAGATTTGCATCTGTAGAACTAGTTGGTGCCTACATGGTCATCACACCTAGTACACACTCATGCATCCCTCAACTCATACCCAGATAGAATGATCTCCTCATCACCAAATAGTCTCAACCTTCTGTAATTATCACATGTTGTGTGCATTGCAAAGTAAACTCAAAGTATATGCCTTCCGAGTAACTGAGCCTTGTGTTATATAGTGATGTATGAGCTGCTGGCATCGGAGATATCTTATTCTTTCTAAGAACTTCTTCACTTCTTCACTTTAGTTCTTAGCAAGAACAAGGTGAAATCTGCATGCCAAGCACCACTTCAAGTCTCGTAGTATAGATCAACCATCGCACACTATGTCGCACACCACGAGTCACAAGTGGATGACCTCCACCTTACTCTTCCATGTCCTCCGAGCCGCGACCAGGATACAATAGAACCGTATTAAGAGAGGAAATCAAGAATGCAATAACGCAAAAAAGCCGTGAACGACACCATCCCATGCCGCCGTCGTGCTAGTATGGAATACACTAAATCACAAGGAGTCTGCTCTATAGCCAGGCCCCCTTTTTTCTCGTGTGCATGCACGTTCGCTTCTAGTAAGCGCCACCGAAACCGTCCTGCACCGGCTCATCCTCCTCTCTGGTATCAAGCCCAACCACATCGCAGAGCCTGCGTGACATGATCTCGAGGTATGCTTGGTTTGCTCGCCAGTCATGTCCCGTCATCTCGCAGTTCTGCATGCGCTTTAGTCCCGCATCGACAATGCCAAACAAATCGAAAATGCATACGTACCAGGTCGAGTGCGCCCAGCCGCTGCAGTGCAGGACCGAGGGACTTTGGTACCTCTGAGCGGAAGGTGGAAGCGTCTGCGGACGCAGGAATGTGCCGCAGCACGCCGGAGGTCGATGCGCGCAGTGATGGATTGTCGACGTGGCGGCCCTCGGTGTAGTACACAACATGTCGCCACAGCAGTAGTAGCAGCATCTCGACAGAGTCTGTTCCGATTGTGGTCAGTGGCAAACAATACAGAACGAAAGAAAAGAGCGTACCGAGCAGCGTCTTTGCTTTTTCGAGTATGTGACCGCGGATCCGCTCGAGCTCACGGCAAATGAGGTATCTGCGCTGCCCGATGTCGAGATCGCCGAGTATGTCAGCATCGGAGAGAGTGATGATCTTGCGTCTGCTGTGAGCAGGCGAGGTCGCGAGAAAGACTGTCAAGCCACACACCTCTTGGATGTTCTCGACACGTATGTGGTCTTGGGACGACAGTTCCGTCGTAATCCCTATGATCTGATTCAACGAATCCGCAAGCTCCGCGCAGAGGTCGTGCAGAGCCTCAATGGCGTCGCCGATCGTCGGGATGGTAGCTTTGCAGCGAGGTAATAAGAGAGGATTATATCCGCAATCGCTGGCATAATTACTCACCTATGAGGCGCGAAGGGCGATCCTCTTGTCGAGCGGCCGTTGTCACTGGGGACAAAACTAGAGTGATCTCAGGTTCTATGTAACAGACTCAGTCGCGCATGTAACAGGATGATCAAAATGTGCACACCTGTGTAGTCGCTTGCAGCACCGATATACGCGATCAGAGCCTTGCGGAGCAGCTGTTCTCTCCGTCGGATAGCAAGATCGAACTTGGTCTCTATCCCGTATCCTTAATCGCAAGGGTGCATGAGATAGATTCGTTTCAGGGGAACACTTGGATCCAATGAACACGTACCAGGAGCAAGTTCCCCGGCATCAGCCCGCTCCGCATCCGTCTGCGGCCGTACTTTCTGAGCCCAGAATCCGCCGCCGATGCACCGGGCCGCGAGACTCAATACCACAATATGTACACTGCCGAAACCTGAGTTACCGCACACCTGCGCAGACTCGATCTCAATAATCAGGAATATGGCGCAGCTGGCCGGGTGGGACTTACCAGTTCAGGCTTAGGCACCTGAGGGAAGACGTGCGTGGTCAAGAAGACGAGCAGATAGATCTCGTCCAGGATCGAAAGCGATATCTCGTCAGTATCGTTCTTGAGCAGGATTACGACTGTATCTCGATGGCATGAGAGGAACTCAAGCGCCTATCGTGGCTTGGTAAGGATGTAGAAACAATCTCAGTGTGAAGAGAACAGACCTGTCGAGCAGCGGTGGCGTGGCTCGGGCCGAGCGTCGCCAAGATGCCATCGATGAGCTGCAGAGCCGGCATGAACAGCTGATGATACCGCTGTATCGCTGATGGAAGGAAGTTGTCTTGGTCTATATATGCGTTAGCTTCGCGCAAGCACTTTATGCGTGCATCTGACGTACCCATAAATGACTGGTCGATCTCCGGTCGCGCGTCCAGGAACTCGCAGTCCCCTAGCGTTGGCAGCAGACGCGCTTCTAACAGCTGCTCTGCGCCATGCCGCGTCTGCGCGATCCGTATGAGCAACGACATCTTCGCCTCGTACACATACAGCGGATTCAGATCATCTATCACCATAGCTTCTCAGCACTCCTGTCGCATCACTGGCAGCGAAAAACAGCACTACACGCACCTGGGTCGGGTTTCAGGACAGACTGCAACCTCGCATCTGTCTCCTTCAAGCTGTATACGAAATTGAGCAGGAACCCATGCCGTGCCAGTGCTGATACCACAACGTGCTGCTTGTCGCCACGCGAGATGTGCACGAGACAGTCAAGAAGCATGAACGCGACCGTTTTCCACACCTCAGTGCCGTCAGTCGCATCGCGCGAGATGGCCGTCACGAGCCGCTCCACAACCGACCGCATGGCGCTCAGGCTGCCTGCCTCAAGCGACGACGCCGCCGGCGCCACCGATCGACCCATCTGCGCGGGGAGTACCACAGACAACTGACTGTCGCCAAACCCAGACTCCTGTCTGGCTATCGACGTCGACAGCGACAGTGACATTGACAGTCCGCCTCCACGCTCGCCCTGTGCGTCGGACCCTGCGTCGGATGAGATGAGGTGAAAGTAGTTGATGAGTGCAGCGTAGAGATTGCCACGGACGAGCTCTATCCGGTTGCCGAGGATACACTCAAGAATGCTGCGGAGGATGGCATAGAGGCGCTCCGCAGGGAGTGAGCCTGCGTCAGAGTCCACGCCGGCGGACTGGATAAGCAGCTGGCTGCGGCGGTCCTCACGCAGCTTTGTAATGAGCGAGAGTGAGACCTCAGAGAGCAGCACGGCAGTGGACTCATGGATATTGCTAGAGCGGATGATGGGCGGTATCTCGTGGAGAAGATCGAAGAGCATTGTTTCACGACGATTACGTGGCAGGCGGGCAAAGCACTTGATGAGCGTCATGTCGACAAGTCTCCTCCAGGCCTCGAACCCTGTCGCAGTCGCAAACGATATCTCCCTCCGATGGTTCTCCATCGCGCAGCTCTCCAGGACGTATGCGGTTTCGACTTGAAGGCGCTCCTGTTGCGCGGGCGTAATAATCTGGCCCTGGCTATGCAACTTATGTCTTGCTGCGACGAGCAGCGTCAATAACGCCGACCTGTCCACAACCTCGCATCCCTTATCGTCGACGCGCACACACGAACCCAAGTTCAAAGACCCGAGGAACTGCAAGTCGACCGCCTCAACGCTAAGGCTATCGACCCACTCGAACGAGAGCGATTGCACAAGCTCAATGATGCGCATATGCGACTGCCCAGCCTCCGAGAACGGGCGGAACAACTCGTCCTGCCAGCCTTCCACCTGTCCGAATAGTTGCTCTTCGTTCCCGTATATCAATTCGAGGAGCTCCGCGACGCTCTTGTAGTGCCCACGATTTGTCAATGCGTGTAGGTCCAGTGTGACAAGGTTGAAGATGTATGACCGAAGGCGGAGGAACGAGGTAAGAGCGGACACGGACGTCATCACGCGTGCGCCGTCAGAGTATTGCACGCCAAGAGTCGGGGTTGAAGGGACAGATGGCACTTTGAACGGGAGTGATGCAAGTTGCCGGGCGAAGAAATCCTCGCGCGTCCGCAAATAACGCATTGAAAAGTCGGATGTCCGCGGATGCATGCACAACTGGTAGAGGACGCAATAGAAGCGCTCAGCGAGCGCCGGCAGCGTATTGAACAGCGGCTCAGTGTGCAAGGTCACTGTATGCTCGCGCTCCTTGCCCTTCGCCTTCAGTCTTGGCACGCCCTGGTTCACCCAATCTAGGATAACATGAATCGAGTTGCGTTTTGCGCCAAGCGCGTGTGGGTCCTGAATCTGCTCGATGTTGGTCCCACCTATGAGTAGAAGATGCGCCACGTTCGGATAAGAGCTCTCTACTCCTGTGTTCTGAATCAACAAATCAAGCGCTGCCAGCCTCACGGCCTGTGCCAAAGTCACGGGAACGTCCTCAAGATCAGGTGCGCCCGCACCCGTATACTGTTCAGCATCCGCCTCGGCCGCATCGACGTCGTCTGTAGCCTCGACATCAAGCACCTTACGGTAGCCGCCAATGATCCGCTCCGAGTCACTGCTTCGCTCTAGCAGGGTAGTGAGGTTCGGAAAGGCAGAGGACTTCATAAGTATCGTGAGGATTTTGATGGAAAGGAAAGAGAGTTCGTTGTGGGCTGGGAATGCGATATAAGCTGCAACTGCTGGGGCATACTGCGACCCAAATGACATAGCTTGGTCCAGTCGTATAAAGTAAGACCGGGGCTGCACCGAACCTATGACGGATGCATTGCTGAGATCTGAAAGCAGAGGGAGGAGGACGTCAAGGAATATATCTTGGATCTCCAACACGCGGTGAATAATCCTGAGCACTCTTATGATCGTCGTCGTGAAAATCGGCTCCTCTTCATCGAATTCATTGTCGAAACCTTCGATCCCGTCGACAAGGTACTTGAGGATACTAGATTGCAAGGGCGAGTTTGACAACAACCGTTGCAAGATGTCGTACCCGGGGTGTACGAACAGGGGCATCAGTGCCTCCGCCTTGATCTGTTGCTCCTCCGCAGACGCCAATAGGGTCTCCAAGTCGTAGCCTGCGAGACACCGTTCGATGAACGCCAGGCACAGGTCATTCAGCTGCCACCGTTCCTTCGACACCTGGTATTCGCGGCTCGGGATCTTCAAGAACACCTCGTCCACAACGAATGCCACGAACGGACCAATCCCATGCTGTCGGTACGGCTGGCCTAGGTTATCGGGTATGGTGTTGAGCGGTGCGGCGTCGTTCACGCGGTCTCTGAAAGAAACGCGCTTCGGCGTATGAATGAGCGTGGCGAGCAGCTTGACGAACGCAATGGTCTCCGGATACACCCTGTTGACCTCCTCCACAACTTCCAACTCAGCCTCGACACCCTTCTTCGCGAGGCTGCTGCCCCCACGCACGTTGATGACTTCCAGACGCTCCATCAGCGTCCACACCGCACGGCAGATTTCTACCCCAGGCCCCCCTGCACCGGGTTCGCAGAATGCAGCGAGCGCTGAGAATACCGAGCCCTTCAGCTCTAGCGCGACGGGGAGAGGTATCAGTGAAACTAATGTTGGTATCGCGCGTAGGTGGGCATGGCTGCTTAGCGCCAGACGCGCAGCAACGGAGTATGCCACGACAGTAGACAAAAGGCGGAGGAAGCATTGCGCGAGCCAGACGTCTTTATCAGACAGCGTCAGCTGCTGTTGTTGTTGCTGTTGTGTCTGGTGAGACGAGAGCAAATTGAAATGTGAGACGGACGTTGGTAAAGGCTGATGGGCCGCACGATTGCTCGCACTGGACGTCGCCCAAGTATCCAAAAGGCCAAATATCGTGGTCCATGAAGCAACAGTGGCACCGTTATATGAAGTGGACCCCGATGAAGGCAACATGCTGCCCGGGATGACCTCTCCGCCACCGCGTGCAAGGAAGTTGTAAGCGAGTTCACTGCACTGCTGGCCCTTGGCCAAGCCAGCAAGCATGTCATACAAGGCTACTGACATGTCCGCATCGCACGGCTGCGTTGACCACACCGCCCATTGCAAAAAGGCGGGAAGCTTGCCTGCGGACGCTTCAATCACCTCGACCCAGCTAAGCTCTTGAGAATCCGAAGGCGCAGAACCCCAGAACTGGAGACTTCGCTCGGGCGGAAGGCTAGAGTATAGGATGCCGATGAAGGAAAATAGCATGGCGATATCATTACGAGGAGGTACCGTGGCTTTCTCCGTGTCTGGGCGAACCGCAGAGGAGCGGAACGCGCGCGACCGCTCACGGCGCGCGGTAGCAAGCATCAAGTCGTCCTGCCGTTGTTTGATCTTGTGCAGCTCCGAGGACGCATGCGTGATAACGGACCGGACGAGTGTTTCAAATGCATGCAAAATGGCTGGCTTGAAATCGTCAGAGGGAACTTCCTGTGGTTGCTCCGCTTCTGTGGGACGTAGAATAGAGCCGGCGAAGGAACCGGCTGGGAATTTGCCGTCATACCGTTGCAATCGGGCTACGGACGCAGCAAGATAGGTGAAAATATCCCCTTGCACAGCATTCCACACATTGGTTTCCAGTTCCTCAGTCTTGAAGGCGTCCTTGTGCTCCAACGACGGGTCGCGGTGCCTAGCCTCCGTAAGGAAGAGTGTCCACTTCAATAATATGGTCGCCTTCAGACCCGGCTCCGTCCATTGAACAGTCGGGTTTAGTTTATTCTTGAGAACGCCGAGCATTAAATGGGCGGTGACCAAATTTTGACGGAGTTTTCCTCCGACGGATTGGAGATCTACGGGGTCGAAGGCCACGAGCAAACACGTAAGGAGATAGTAGGTCATGGGATGTCGTGGATTTTGTTGGAGCCAAGAGACGATGCGTTCCACTTCATACGGCGAAAGGTAGCCGAGACGAGATATAAGGAACAGCACAGTTGCCAGACTTCGTCGTTCATACTTCAGGGATTCAAGGCGGGCTGACAGGACCCCTTGGCCGAGGCTGATGTTGTTTCCTAACACAACGCTCGCATTCCGAGTCACACAAGGAGTATATCCACTCACCTTGTAACACAGTATTGCTGCCTGCATTCTGTTTGGCTGTCTGCGCTCTTGCTATTGCTTGTTCTGAATTCTCAATCTCCGACAGGACCTTCCAGCCGAGCCCCTTGTCTTCGGATTGTGCATCCACGCTCGTTGTAGGGCTAAGCAGGTGCTGCTGGATAAACGCGTCCAACCGAGCGAGAAGAGGAGAGGAGTCGGAAAAAGTGGCAGCTTCGGCGGCCTCGAAAAGGAAGCGTAGACATTCCACAAGCTCGCGACGTCGCCGATGGTGCTCCAGCACAACTTGCTCTAGTATTGCCGCTGGTGGGAGGTTCGAGTTCTCGGACATGACATGGTGCATAAGGGCAGCGACATAACGCTCCGAGCAGTCCAGCGAATGTGCCAGATAGATAGCTTGTGTGGCAAAGTCATTGTTGATGGCTAGCCGGTGGCCATTGACAGACGTTTTCCCTGGTACATGTATGTTAGTGAGATACAAAATGCGATGGGAATACACGCACCACTCTGCAGCTCCTTCCGTTCCACCTCACATGGTGGTTTGACGTGAAACAAATTGAGTAGTGCAGGTCTGTATACAACGAGAAGGTCGAAAAGCTCCCGTTCATCTGTAGTGGTGCCAGAGCTGAGGATAGAGGGGAGAATTGCACGCAGAGGGGTGAGAGAGTCCATGAAGAGATGAGTCCCCGGCAACTGAGTTACACAACGCGTCTCTACCGTTGCACGTCCATATTTGGAAGGAGTCGCTATGCTCTGAGTGGCGCTCGGTACGTACAGGACATGTAACCGGATAATGTAGACATAATGTTTGTGAGAAGAATCTCTGTGTTTTATGCAGAGGTTTGGGCTGAATATTGTGGGGAAACAATTGATATGCGTGCTACTAGGTTAAGTCAATTGCGCAGGATGTACCAATAAGAGTGATAGCTGGACACTTGCAGAAATGAAGATGTAGTGTCTGCGGAAGTAATAATGCCTTCCACAGGGTGGTAACTAATGCAGGCATGGACGAGAGGTTGTTCCATGGGATCAACACTGTGGTGACTTGCCCTGGTGGGAAGTTAAGTGCACTACCCAGTAGTGCTGCTCATATGGCAAAACCTATGGTGGCAATGGGGGTCAGGGCATTGGGCCTGGTGGTAGCCATGTTGGCCACAGCAGAAGCATGCCCCTCTGGTAGGGGCAGGGGATGGGGAGGGGGATGTGGAGGCAAAGGCCTTGGTGGTATGATCAGGGGCAGGCCACCAGCCCACCTTTTGGACTCCCCAGGATGCTGCTGGGGAGGAGGGGTGCTCTCCAGACTGGGGATTGAGGCAGGGGCACTGGTGATGCACCCCTGGAGAGGGGGCAGGCAATATGCCAGGCTGTGTGGGAGTGGACATGGGAGGTGGGGAAAAACCAGAGATAACTCCAGCTTGTAGGGTGAGGAGGCTGGCATGGCCTCAAGGTAAGGGGTGGGGGGACAGGGCCATGGGGTGATGCCTTGTGTGGTGGGCCAGGGGAGTCCCATGGGAAGGGACTGGGGGGGATGGCAGTGGGGTGGAGGGATTGGCAGTGGTGGGAGGTAAGAGCCAGTGCTCATTGAGGGTGGCAGCAGCAGTGATGTCCTCCTCTGTGTAGGGAAGGGGGGAGGCACAAAAGGGCAGGGGAGGGCCCATGAGAAATGAGAACTCTGACAAGGGAGTGGAAGGGGTGAGGGGGGATGAATGTGGGAGGGGAGATGACATGAGGAGTTGGTTGGAGGATACAGCAAGTACATTGAGGCAGTGGGTGAGGAGAGGAAGGTAGAAGTTCATGCTGATTTTGAGAGTGAGACAACTTGTTTAAGTATGGGTGAGGGGTGTGGTCAGGTGATTTCTGGATGTGTATAGGTCTATTCCCAGGCTGCAGAATGGTCTAGGTGTGCTTGGCTTTCATTTGTAGAAATTGTCAGTCACTTGTTGTGCATGCTTCAAGTTCCCTGTTGGTTCCCATGTGTTGTCTGATTCAGGATATCCTTTCCATTTGACATGATAATAGAGTTGTCCATTGTTCTGTACTCTTGATCCAACGATTGTTTTCACTTCAAACTCTGTTTTGCCTTTGACTATCTCCTGTGGTGGTTTCATATAGTTGGGGCCATGCTTGGGTGTTTCCTTGAAGGATGTGAGAAGGGTTACATGAAACACAGGGTGGATCTTCCATTTTGGTGGTAGTCTAAGTTGGTAAGTGACAGGTCCAAGGACTTCTTTGATGGGGAAGGGTCCAAACTGTTTTGTGGCCAGTTTCGTTTTCAGGTATTGGAGTTTAAGGTTCTTTCCATCCAACCAGACTTGGTCACCTTCTTTGTACATGAAGAATGTAGTTCTGTGTTTGTTGTGGAATTCTTTGGTTATGTGATTGGTAAGCTTCTGGCTTGCTATTACTTCCTCACATATTTTGGTTATATGGTTGAGTTGATTTTCTGCTTCTGGTGTGTGGGTGGTGATCAGTTTGATCATGAATTGGTATCCCATAAAGATTTTAAATGGAGATTTCCTGGTGGTAGAGTGAATGTGATTGTTGTGGGAAAATTCTGCAAACAGGAGTGATTCAAGCCAGTTGGCTGGTGATTGATCCCCAAGTGGTCAGAGATATTGTTCTACTTCCTGGTTTACATGTTCAGTTTCTCCATCTGATTGTGGGTGATAAGTGGTGGACATTGCTGACATGATTCCTAGTACTTTCCAAATTTCCTGTGTGACTTTGGAAGTGAATTGGGGTCCTCTATTAGAAATGATTTTTTCTGGAGGTCCAAAGTGTTTCCAGGCATGATCTAAGACTAGTTGTGTGGTTTATGAGGCTGTGATGGTTTTTTTTGCATGGTGTGATTATGATAGCTGTCAAGAATTTGTCAACTATGACATTGATTGAGTCATATCTGTTTACTTCTGGAAGATTGGTAACAGAATCAGTGGTACTGTGTTGCCAAGGTTCATTTGGTGTTTCTGTGAGTATTAATGGAGCTTTGGTGGGATGTGTGATATTTTTGTTGATTGGCACATTGTGCATCCTTCTATGTATGCTTTGATGAATAAGGACATTCCTGGCCACCAGTAGTCTCATTGAATGAGTTTGTATGTCTTTCATCTACCAGGATGTCTGGCAGGTGTCAAATCATGGTGAGTACATACTACTTCTTGTTGTAGTTCTTTGTTGTTGGGAATGTAGATTTTTCCATGGAACAGAAGTAGTTCATCTTTGTAGTTCCATTCTTGGATCACTTGAGTTAATTTCTGAGGTCTGAGTGTTATGAGGCACTTGCTTTGGCACCTCATAATGGACTTGTTTTGTCTTTTTCTTTCTTTTCTCTTATCTTACTTACTATAGATCTAGTTTTACTAGCACATATCTATAGTAAGGACTCCATCATCTTACCCTGATAGTACTGTAGTATTACTGCAGCAGAGGTTACCTCCAAGTACTATAAGGCATCTCACTTCTCTTATTTACTTGCTAAGGACTATCATTATACAATTAGTAAGGACTTATCCCATCTTGTTTGCCTCTCATTTCACTTGTGCTTGTGGCTATTCACTTAGTTTGCTATGGACATGTCTTTAGTCACATGATCCTGTTGATTACTGTGCAATCATCATTGATCAGTGAACTTTATCATTTGTACCATCTTTGGGACTTGTCTTAAGTATAAGTAGTTGAAAGTCTGGGGTCTTAAACCCAGTCTTGTCAACTTTGCAATCTAGGGATTCTCCCATACTGCACTTGATCCAAGCTTGCCATAACTTGTGTTAGTGCAAGGATCAGTACAGTGGTCTCCTGAGGCTGAGGCACTCCATTCAAGGAGGCAAGAGGGAGTGAGTGCGAGCACGTGGGTACAGACTGGGCAAAAGCCCAAGCAGAAGTAGCAGAACCAGCATGGATGTGAAATAGAAGTAGTAAAGAGCAAGTAGGTAGTCCATGACTGGGAGAGAGTGAGTACTCAACTAACTATCAATGTCCCTACAAGTGCCTTTACGTATGTAGCAGAGTGGCGCACAGACCAGGCTTATGTAAAGTAAGTGTGGGGTGTGGGTGCTGGAGTGAAGAGCAAAACCCTGTGCTAACAACTTGCTCAACCCTAAGAACTAAATCTAAGATCTCCAAGTCACTAAGCATTGCTAAGATATCTTATGCTTGTCATCCTGGATCCTTGGATAGTCATTGGAGCTAGCCTTCTCATTGCTATCTCATCGATCCCTCTCTTCATCATCATCATCAGAAATGTTTATATCAACTATCAAGTTACCAGGAGTATTCAATCATGTCAGGATCGTCAAGCCTATGGCGGACATCTGTAGTGTGAGACCACTGACTCCCAATGTATCCCTGCTCTCCTTTGGAGAGGCTTACTGGGAGCTGCCTTGGATCTAGGCCAAGGGATGAGAGGACTCAGCCATAGAAGAAGGGGATGAACCAGCTGTAACAAGCTGGAGTCTATTTGTCTAGCTACCTAACTACTTATAGTACTGGAACACATGCACAGACCAGGTGCAGTACATGAGGGCAGGTCTACAGTAAGTAGATGCGCAGCAAGTGTGTGAGTACTGCTGACAGATGTGCAGCATCTGTGGGAACAACCCCGAGAAGACTGAAATGACAGTAAGTAAGATATCTAACAAGATAAGATGTAAAAGATAAGATGAAGATCTTATCTTATCAGATGATCTAAAGAGAAACAATAAAGAAAGAAATAATAAATGGTAGGGAATAAAGTCAGCAATAGGAGTCTGACAAATCAACAAATACCTAAGACCATCCAATAGGCCACTCTTAGCACTGAGGTCCTTGATTTTCTGGAATTTTTCTTGCAAAAGTGTATCTGATTTAAGTTGTTCAATAATTTATTGTCTGATTGTTTTTGATCATGTGGGTGTCAGGTGTCATCTAGTGGTGTTTATGTGAAATACTTTTGAATTTAACTGTTGATGTTGTACTGATGATGACTAACATCTTCATTCCTCTTTTGCACATACTGAACATACACACACACATATATGAATACTCATACATACTTTACTATATATACTGTAAGAGCACAACATGTACAAATAGGAACTCTCTTAGTTCTCCTCTGCACATGGCCTGTTGTCAACAGGTTATGGGCCCTGCCCAGGCCATCTGCATCTACTCATACTCCACTGTTGTGCTGTTTCTCACTGCCCTCAATGTACACTCCATCATATACATCCTCATGTTACTCATCACTCCCCTTAATGTCAACTCCACTCCAAAAAGTGATATCGTTACTCCACTGTACATCAAGGAAAAACTCTCCTAAAACATGGTTACCAACTAGCCCAACACAGAAACTACTAGCATCCATACAATATCCTCCTCCCCTTTCACAAAGTTGCACAATCACCAATACACTGAAAGTCCTCACTCCTGGATGTTAGACTCTGGTTATACAGATCACATCACTATCCCTTTCCATTCAGTAACCATTGGCAATGGATCCACAATCATATGTTCAGGCAAAGGGACTTGTGTTTGTCAACATACCCTGCTGACTGGTCCTACTGTCACACACTCCCTCTCTGAAGTCCTACATGTTCCCAATGCCTCAGGTTGCTTTCTAAGTGTCAGCAAACTCAACAAGCTGGAATTTTGCATTGCCTACCAAGACAGCACCTGTACCATATCCAGAGACAGTCAGATTTTCAGCATTGGCCACCTCTGAGATGGGACCTATTGGGTAGATCTTTCACCCATGCCCAGCCTCCATACTCTTACTTCTCCCTCCATATGGCTCTGGCATGAATAACTTGGTCACCTATCTGAAGCTGTCATTTTGTATATCAAACCCTCATCTCTCTCTGGCTTTACTCCACCATCCTCATCCTTGGCCACACTGGACCCTTGTACTGGATGTCTCCAAGGGAAATTCCCCAGGTCTTCTTTCTGCCTCTCCTGACCCACACCACTGAAGTGCTCAGTCTCATCCATTCCAACCTGATTGGGCCTGTCAGCATGGCTTCCATAGGTGCTGGAAACATCTATATTGCCACCTTTATAGACAATTTCTCCAGTTTTGGGACCATTTACCCCCTCCAGCATAAGGACCAGCTGTCTATGGCACTCACCCACTATCTTGCCCACATCCACAATCTCTTTGGGTGATGGCCCAAAGTCCTGTGAACTGACCAAGGCAGGGAATATATCAGTGGTGTCACTGTTGCCCAACTGGCTGACCAAGGAATTGCACATCAACTCACTGTGCCCTACTCTCTGCAACAGAATGGCCATGCCAAGTGCTGGAACCATTCTCTGCTTGACCATGCACTGTCCATGCTTCATCAGGCTGGCCTTACTCCTGGCTTCTGGGAGTACACCATACACACCACAGCACATACTTACAATTTGTTGCTGGCCAAGCATCTAGGCTGGGCCACACCTGCTGCCCTGTGGTCTCCTGGCCCTGTTGCACCTGACTTTTTGCACCTCTGCATTTTTGGGTGTCATGGATGGGTGCACATACCTGATCACCAATGGTCCAAACTCGAAGCTCACTCCTGGCCCCTCCTTTTTGTTGGCTATGAGACTGGCACCAAGGGGTGGGTCTTTTGGGACAAGACCACCCAACAGGCTGTCATCAGTTGCAATGTGATTTTTGAGGAAGGTGTCTTCCTGGCACTTGAGGCCCAGTGTAACCTGACAGTCCTTGACCTGTTTCCACCTCCTGCACCTCCTGCTCCACCATCTGGAGATGACTCCAATGATGAATCAGATGAGGGCTTTGACAATGACCCTGGGTTTGATGCACCTGACCTTCTGCTGACCACACCTCCTGCCACTGTTGGGGTGCCTGCTGCTGCTCCTCCCATCATTCCAGCAGTCCCTGATGTTGCTCCCGCCCCTGCTCCTATGATGGACATTCTGCCTCCAAATGCCCTACCTCCTGTCATGGTTCCCTTCATGGCACATGTGCCATTGGAGGGCCCCATGACTCCTCCCAGAGCCTTGACACCTGTTAAGGTGCCAGTCGACCCTTGCACATGTCACACTGCCCATGCAGATGCTCTGCCATCTCTCCTGGCTCCTTGATGGCACAGCTACTCTTCCCCTGCATGTCAGCAGGTCCATTCTGAGCTTGCCCAGGATGATGTATTGGTTGTTTGGTGGTCTCAGCACCTCACCTGACACCCTGAATGCTACTGCAACAGCACATATGGCCCATGGGAGTTGGTTGACATCCTCAGCAAGGGGGGGTCTGGAAGTGATGATGACATCTTTGCCATGCCTCAAGCCAGTCCCTCACTTTCCTCTATCCTTTCCCACACTGCATCATGTGACCCACTCACACTCAAACAAGCCCTATCCTCACCAGATGCTGAGATTTGGAAGACTGCATGTGAAGAAGAACTCTGTTCACTGCATAATCTACAAACATGGGAACTAGTTGATCCACCACCAGGTGTCAGGACATGTTATTTTTCTTTTCATTTTATGATTTTCTTTTATCTTATTGCTCGAGATCTACAGAGATCTTATATTATCCGATTAGATCTCTTGTGATAATCTATGACTCATATACTATTAATCATTGGGCCAATTACTCATTACTTATGACACATATTCTCACAACAACTGTGCAATGCTGTGCATTACTTACAGATCATTCCCACATGTGCTGCACATGACATCATGCTATCCTCTTTACTATACTTCAAATGCCTGCCCTACAGTAACATACATGGTCCATGCACACAGGCATTTACTATATATACTGTATCTCATAGTGTACTTGTTCCTTAGCTTAGTACTTCTGAGATATCTGCTTCATAGTGAGTTAGTCTCTGAATATACTATCATCCCTCTTCTTCTTTCCCTTCATAAGTCTGTTGTGTGACCTTGCTAGCAGCATCAGCCTCACAATAGTACTAAGCTCTTTAGCAACCCCACACTCTACTCTTCACCACCTCAGTTCGAACCATCACTCCCCTCCCTACTTGTCTAAGAAGATGAAGTACTTTGTTTTTATGGTTTCAAAATTTTCATAGTCAGCTACAGCACTGGGCCTTACATTGCCTCAGCAAGTAGTGCAAGGGTGTCTTACCACTTAGTGGAGCACCGAAAACCCCCTGACAATCATTCAGACCAGGGATATGATAAAATTTTACTATGTCAGAGAATCCTTTCATATTATATGAGTAGCACTTTACCTTACTTCACTTTACCACCACCCTCCACTTTGCATTTGAAAGGCTTGCACCCTTGAAAAAGGTGTAAAGAGTTTTCACTTCATGCAATTTTATTTTCACCATTCTGAGAATACTTTGCTTGGAAAAGAGGACTCATTCTGGCAAGTCATACACTGAACGTGTCACTCCTCTCCCACACCCCACATGACCAAATACCTCCATTGCCCTCCAGTGATACAATGGCAACACATACAACTACTGCCATCAATAAGCAATCTGGTTTTTTGAACTCCACAATCCCTACTACACCACCCATCATGACAAATTCCCTTGGCATTTCTTTCCACAGTACTACAAGAAAACCAGCCCATATTATAATTCACTCCCCCAAGCATTCATCTTCTGAAATGAATTATGACATCAGGACCCAGCAATTGGGACATGAGGGAACCAGCCCCCATGATTGAAGACTCATCAGAAGCTCAATGGGAAAGAGAAGTTGAAGCAGAAAGGGAAAGAAGACAAGCAGAAACTGCCAGATTATGCATCACAGATCTGGAGGATACAGTGGAGATGATGAAAACAGCAATGGAGGAACAACATATCATTGTGCAGAAGCAGAACACCCAATTCTTGGAGATAGGAACTGCATTGGTGCAAATCACCAACTCATTGGCCAGTATTACAGCGATGATGAGCACCCAGCCAACCCTATGCCCTACACAAGCCACTACATCTGGCCCATCTGCAGGCCTTGGGGCCCATGTATTTGCACAATATCGAGTCAAAGTTTCTGCACCTACTCCATTTTCAGGGAAGTGTGACAAACTTGACTCTTTCATACAGGAGTTATTTCTGGTATTTGCAGCAAACAAAATGTGGGTTGACAGTGATCAAATTACTTATGCTCTATCCTACATGATAGGAGGAAGTGCAGAAGTGTGGAGAAATCTTCAAGTCACTAAGCAGTGACTACATGGGGCTGACCCCCTCAATCCACTCCACCCTATGCCCTTCCAGAATTGGGTAGAATTTGATGATAAACTGTGCACCCAGTTTGGAGATCCAGATGAAGCTCATACTGTGCAACAAGAACTCCACAAAATTAGACAAATGGGTAAAACAGCAGAGGAATATGCTACAGATTTTATCCTCATTGTGGCAAAAGCAAGATATGATGACCAAGCTCTTGTTGATTGCTACCACAGAGGATTAAATAATGAACTCCTTCAAAGGATATATAACATCAATCCTCTGCTGGTCACCTATTTACAGTGGCAGACAGTAGCTCATAGTGCTGATAGACACCTGCACAAGTTTAAACAACTCATGCAAACAAGAGGCACCCCTGCTTGGACACCCAGATACTCTCAAAACTATACATGCCCCCAAGCAGGATGGAATGTCCAAAGCAATCCATTGACACAAAAAGCAAGCAATGACACTGTCCCTATGGATGTGGATAGGGCACAACATAGAAAGATGATAATATGTTACAATTGCAGACAGGAAGGGCACATATCATGTGATGCCCACAGAAGAACATCAGGGAAATACATGAAGACATCAGGCAGATGTTAACAGAGGATTTCCAGAAGATGATGAATGATGAATGGGAGAAGAGAGGATTGCCTGTAGAGAAGCAGGGTTTTGCAAAGGACAATCAGTAGATACTGCTGCATTGTCCTCAAATTATTTCTCTGTTCTGTTTCCTGATGATGGTGCTGTTGATCATGCCAATGTATGTGACCCAATAATTGATGAATGCATTATTGTTCCAACTCATCAGGAAAAGAAAGAGAAAGAGGTATCAGAGAGTATGCCCTCTCCAAAGGAAGAAAAGCATGAGATTATGGGAATCAAGACTGAATTACTCATGATCAAAGTAGAAATCAAGACAGTTGACACTGGAGCATCAGTCACAGTAGATGCACTACTTGGTTCAGGAGCAACAACATGTTACATCAATGAACAATTCATGAAACAAAATAACCTAAACACAAAAAAATTGCCAATTGCTATTCCAGTCTACAATGTAGATGGAATGAAGAATGAGAATGGATCCATCAGAGAAACTGTAGATCTAATCTTGAAAACTTATGACCACACTGAAAGAACTACATTCTGTGTCACTGGTCTAGGAAAAACCAATCTAATTCTTGGAGAAACATGGCTTAAAATCCATAACCCAGAAATAGATTGGCAATCAGGATTAGTAATGTTCTCTAGATGTCCAAGAAGATGTCAAGTTAGACTTCTTGAAGAGAAAAAGTCCAGAAAGAAAATCAAAGCAACAAAAAAGGAAGCAAGACTGAAGGAGGTACCAAAGATGGTAGAAGTAGATGATGATGAAGAAGATGAACCAAGACCAGGAGATAAGATTTTATGTGTTATGATTGGCAAAGAAGAAAAAGAAGCTGCAATCAATAACATCAGTCAAGACCTTGCAATCAAAGCAGAGAAGAAGAAGATCAAATGATCTTTTGAAGACATAGTTCCCCTTGCATACCATCATTTCAAAACTGTCTTTGAAAAAGAATCATTTGATGAACTACCTCCCAAATGAATCTGGGATCTGTCAGGACATACTTATTTTTCTTTTCATTTTACAATTTCTTTCATCCTTATCACTCAAGATCTACTAGAGATATCTTATCTTGTCTTATCAGGTCATTAGTAGATCTTATCACAATTATCTATGACACATATCCATTTAGTCATCAGACCACTTACTATACATTTATGACTACATTTCCCACAGATGCTTATTGATGCAGTGCAATGCTGTGCATTGCTTACTGATAGTTCTCACAGATGCTGCACATCTTATTTACATATGCCTGCCCTACAGTGACAGCACATGGTCTGTGTGCCAATCCCTGTAGTATATAAAGACTCTCATGTAGTAGATAGTTCTTCAGCTTTATACATCTGAGATATCCACTACACAGCGTGACTATTCTAAGGTGTATTGTCTCATCCCTTCACCAATCCCCCTCTCTTCAGTTGTGACCTCGCTGTCTTAGTGTGCACCTCACAATTGTATAAAGCTCTACCCTCAGTGACTTCACACCATCCCTCCATACACATTTCAAATCACCACTCCCCTCCCTCCTTGCTCAAGAGAGCATTGTATTGTGATTAGGTTCCTGTTCTTCATAGTTCAGCTGCAGCACCAGGCCATATATTGCCTCAGCAAGCAGTGCTAGGGTATCTACCACTTAGTGGGGCATCACAGAACCTCCTGACAACTGTTCGGACCAGGAGTATGATACCTTTTTACTATATCAGAATCTCTTTTGTAAACACTAGTAGCATGTATATAACTAGTACTTACTTTACACTTCCCCACTCCATTTTGTGTTGAAAGGCCTATTCCCTTGAAAAAGGAATAGCGAGTTTTCACTTCGCACAATCTTATTTTCACCATTCCACACATTCTATGCTCAGAAAAGAGAACCAGATCTGGCAAATCCTATGCCAGGTTCAGCTCTCTTCCACCACCAACTCATCAGTCAACTTCTATTGCTCTCCTCTGCTTCTACGCCAACACCTACAATTACAGACAACAACAGGCGATCTGGTTCTTCAAACTTCATAATCCCTACTACAATGACCACCCTGAGGAATTCCCATGGCATTTCTTTCCAAACTACCTTGACTGCTCCAACCCATATTACAATTCGTTCCCCCAGGCATTCAATTTCAGAAACGAACAATGACACAACTGGGATCAAGCAATTGGGGAATGAGGGAACTAGCTCCAATGGTGGAAGATTCCTCAGTGGAAAGAGAAAGACAAGAGGCAGATGAAACATGAAGACTCAGATTACTAGATGTTGAGGAAGTGATGGAGATGATGAATGATCAGATGAAGCAGCAGCAGCACATACAGAAGGAACAAGGCAAAGCAATAATCAGTTTGGGTACAACTATGGCAGACATAGCCAAAAATATGAAGGACATCACAGCAATGATGCAGCAACAAGCCCAGCCTTCAACAGTCCACCCAACTATTCCTACCAATTCCTCTGGCCAAATAAACATCCAACCAGCCCACATATTTGCCCAACACCAGGTAAAAGTTTCTGCTCCTACAGCATACTCAGGGAAGTGAGACAAACTTGATTTGTTTGTCCAAGAACTATTCCTAGTATTTGCAGTGAACAAAATGTGGTCAGACAGTGATCGTATCACCTATGCCCTTTCCTACATGATAGGAGGTCTGGCAGAAGCATGGTGCAATCTGCAAGTCACAAAACAGCAACTACATGAGGCTAATCTCCTCAACCCACTATATCCCATGCCATTCCAAGATTGGGTAGAATTCAACACAAAATTATGTGAACAGTTTGGAGATCCTGACGAAGCACATACCGCACAGCAAGCCTTACACAAACTTCAACAAATGGGGAAAACTGCAGAAGAATACACCATAGACTTTCTTCTCTTAGCAGCCAAAACACTTTATGATGAGCACACACTCATTGACTGCTACAAGAGAAGGTTGAACAGTGACATATTAAACTGAGTCTATAATATCAACCTGCTCCCCATGACATACCTGGATTGGCAAAAGATGGCACAACAAGTGGATAGGCACATGCGAGAATATCACCAATTGATGCAATCCAGGGGACCATCACAGTGGACCCCCAGATACACACAACAAGCCAATTTCCAGCCAAATACAGGTACACAGAAGGCTAGCAATGTGACGGTGCCTATGGATGTAGACACAGCACAGAGAAGAAGACCCCTGATTTGTTTGAATTGTAGGAAAGAGGGGCATAGGGCAAACATTTGCCTGCAGAGGAAAACTATCAGAGAGATACACAAGGAGATTAGACAAATGTCTACAGTTGACTTCAAGAAGATGATCTTTGATGAAGGGGAGAGAAGGAAGAATCTGGGTTTTGCAAAGGACAGCCAGTAGATGTCGCTGGACTGTCCAAGAATATGTTCTCAGTACTTACTCTGGACAATGGCGCTGTTGATCACACAAATGTATGCGATCCTATTGATGAAATAGTATTTAACAACATTGCATCGGAGACAAAGACTGAGGAGAAGAAGACATCTGAGAGTATGCCCTCTCAAGAAAAAGAAAAGCATGTAATCATGGGAATCAAAACAGATCTACCCATGATTAAAGTCGAAATCAAAGTCCCAGAGAATGGACAAATGGTGACAATTGAAGCCCTCTTGGATTCAGGAGCCACTACATGTTATATAGACAAGGAGTTTGTAAAAGCAAATCATCTAAACATGAAAAGACTCCCCATTGCCATACCAGTCTATAATGTAGATGGAACCAAGAATGAACAAGGATCTATCAAAGAAACAGTGGATTTAATTGTCAAAGTCCAAAATCACATGGAAAGAACAACATTCTGTGTTACAGGACTTGGAAAAGTCAACCTTGTTGACAATGTGCTGATGATGACTAACATCCTCCTTCTTCTTCTGATTATACTGAACATACACTCACACATATACAAACACTCATACATACTTTACTATATATACCATAAAGGTACAACATGTATAAATAAGAACTCTCTTGGTTCTCCTCTGCACATGGCCTGTTGTCAACAAACCTCATACTGGGAGAAACTTGGCTTAAAATCCACAACCCAGAAATCAACTGGAACACAGGGGCAATCTTGTTTACTAGATGTCCATGAAGATGCCACATATGAGTTGTTGAAGACAGAAAGGAATGGAAAAAGAAGAAAATAATGAAATTGAAACAAGAAATACCAAAAACAGTGGAAGTTGATGATGACGATGATGATGAAATACAAAGAGAAAATCACATCCTCTGCATCATGACAGGAGATGATGAGAAGGATGCCGCAATTCGAAACATATCCCAGGATCTAGTGATTGAAGCAGAAAAGAAAAAGATAAAGAAATCTTTTGAAGACATTGTTCCCAAAGTGTATCATGGGTTCAAATCAGTATTTGAAAAAGAATCTTTTGACAAACTGCCTCCAAAACAAATCTGGGATCATGCTATCGAATTAAAGCCTGGAGCAAAGATGCACATGGGAAAAGTGTACAATTTATCTTTTGTTGAACAACAAGAGTTGGAGAAGTTTGTTGAAGAAAATCTGAAATCGGGACAAACACACCAAATCACCCATGGCTTCTCCATTTTTCTTGATCAAAAAGAATTCTGGTGAATTACGTCCCATCCAAGATTATCAATGCCTTAATGAAATTACAATCAAAAATTCCTATCCCTTACCACTCATCTTGGAATTGATTGATAAACTCAAAGGGGTGAAATACTTTACCAAACTTGACATAAGATGGGGATATAACAATGTTTGAATTAAAGAAGGAGACAAATGGAAGGCTGCCTTCATTACAAACAAAGGACTATTTGAATTTCTTGTCATGTTCTTTGGACTTACCAACAGCCCAGCAATGTTTCAAACCATGATGAATCATCTCTTTAGAGAACTCATCGCTAGAGGCAAAGTGGTAGTCTGAATGGACGACATCCTTATCTTCACCACGACATTAGAAGAACACTGATGCATCATTGAAGAAGTCCTCATCATATTATGCAACAATAAACTATGTCTAAAACCCAAAAAATGCGACTTTGAAAAGACAGAAATAGATTATCTTGGCCTTAAAATATCCTTTGACAAGATCATGATGGACCCAGTCAAAGTCCAAGGGATAGCAGAATAGCCCACACCAACCTCCATCACAGAAGTTCATTCTTTCTTGGGTTTTACAAATTTCTATTGTCATTTCATCAGAGGATTCTCTGACCTAGCAAAACCACTGAATACTCTTTGACAAAAAGACAACAAATGGCATTGGGACCAGGAACAAGAAGAATCATTTGAAAACCTTAAAACAGCATTATGTTCTAAACCTGTTTTAGTTTTTCCTGAACCACATTGTCCATATCTTGTAGAAGCAGACAGTTCAGGGTATGCTACTGGTGCAGTACTGTCACAGATGAGAGATGATGAGAACTGGCATCCTGTGGCATATATCAGCAAAGGTTTATCACCTGCAGAGAGGAATTATGACATCTATGACAAAGAGATGTTGGCTGTTATATGTGCACTAGAACAATGGTGACACTATCTAGAAGGAACAGATAGTCCAGTCAAGATCCTCACAGATCACAAAAACCTAGAGTACTTTATGAGTGCCCAGAAATTGAACCATCGCCAGGCCCAATGGTCTCTTTTTCTTTCTAGGTTCAACTTTCACCTTTCCCACAGACCAGGAAAGAGTTTGGCCAAACCAGATCTCCTCTCAAGACGAGCAGATCATAAGGAGGGGGTGGAAAATGACAACAAGAATGTCATACTGCTAAAACCAGAATTCTTCACCAAACCAAATCACATACAAGCAGTTTTGACGAACAACATTCCACTTCTTCAAAAGATCACAGATGAACAGGAAAAGGATGGAGATGTCAAGATGTGGGTAGAATTGTCAGCAGATGAAGAAAAAACCACTACTATAGCTGGCTGGGGACAAAACAAAAAGGGATTACTCATGTACAAAGATAAAATCCTCATCCCAGACAGTTGTAGAGCAGAAGTCATCAAACAATGCCATGATACCCCAATCACAGGGCATCCAGGACAATGGAGGACACTGGAGATAGTGTTGAGAACATTTTGGTGGAAGGGAATGGCAGCATACATTGGAAAATATGTCAAAAGTTGTGACATATGCCAAAGAACAAAAACGATTGCCCAAAAACCACAAGGAGAATTGACTCCAAACAAAATACCCAAATATCCTTGGCAAATTATCTCCACAGATCTCATCACACAATTGCCAGACAGTCAAGGATATGATTCAATCCTAGTGGTAGTCGATCGTTTTTCCAAAATGATCCATACAATGGCAACAACATCTGATGTCACTGCTGAGGGCATCACATGAGTGTTCAGAGACAACATCTGGAAACACCATGGACTACCTGAAAAGATTTTATCTGATTGTGGTCCCCAATTTGCTTCCAAAATGATGAAGGAGTTAAACAGATTACTAGGCATTAAGACAGCCTTATCTACAGCATATCATCCACAAACAGACAGTCAAACAGAAAGGATAAATCAAGAGATAGAGCAATATCTCCACATCTTCATAGACCATCATCAACTGGACTGGATAAATTGGCTACCCATGGCAGAATTCTGTTACAATAACAGAGTCAATGCCTCTACCAAGTATTCTCCCTTCATGTTGAATTTTGGACAAAATCCAAGAATGGGATTTGAACTGGGCAAGACATCCACCATTGATTCAGTGGAAAATTTTGTTGAAGCATTGAAGAGGACAAGGGAAGATGCAGAATCAGTGCTGAAGAAAGTGGCTGATGATATGAAGAAATACTATGATGCACACAAAGGAAAAACTCCCAAATATCAAATTGGAGATAAAGTTTGGTTACATGCATCTAACATACAGACAGGATGACTGACTCAGAAATTGGATCATAAAAGACTTGGCCCATACTTGATCACCAAAGTGCTCTCAAATAATGCCTACAAATTAGCACTGCCCAAGTCTATGAAAATCCATCCAGTCTTTCACATCATCAAATTACTTCCATATTCTCTGAATGATATCCCAGAGTGAACCATAAAAATTCCTCCACCACCCATCATCAAAGACAATGTTGAACAGTATGAAGTTGAAAAGATCTTAAATAGCAGAAAATATTGTGGGAACATCCAATATCTTATCAAATGGAAAAACTACCCAGAAGATGAAAATTCCTGGGAACCAGTGTGCGTTATGATCAAAGACGTACCCAAGCTGGTTAAACAATTCCATACAACCCGTCCCACTGCTATTAGATCAATTCAACATTGCTCTATTCCCATCAAACAACTTTCTGATTTAGCTACTCTACCCACTCGAGGATCAGAGCATGCTGCTGGATTGGATCTTTACAGTGCAGAAGAAGTCATCATTCCTGCACATGGTCAGAAGTTAGTTGATACTCAAATCTCCTTGGCTATACCAGACAACTGCTATGGATGTATTGCTCCTTGCAGTGGTTTGGCTGTCAAAAATTCCATTCATACTGGAGCAGGAGTTATCGACTCAGACTACAGAGGACTGGTGAAGATTCTCCTAGTTAATCTTGGTGACAAAGACTTTGTAGTCAATGTCAAAGACCAAGTTGCTCAGCTGATTCTAGAACATATATCTCTTGCTAAAATTGAAGAAGTCGACTCATTGGATGATCTATAATATAATGGGACGAGGAATGGGAACACGTGGTTTTTTTCATGTCCGAAGCGCTGCTACAAAAAAGTTGTCCCCTGGTGTGGCACACCACGTGCGGCAGCTCGGCACATGCACATGCAC
>QLPN01013635.1:0-20272 GCA_003314395.1 Albatrellus ellisii
AGCGAGAAATAATTGCGGGTATGCGTCTACTCGGCGCAACGAATGTCTCCGACCTAGTCCCAGATATGGTATGTATTCCAGGTCCACATTCTTCACGAAACTAGCTAATCTATTGATCAAAGATGGAGAAGGTGGACTGGCAGCCGATGAACAAATTATAATGCCCATTTGTTCGTTGAGTATTAATTGATTTGCTTTGCTACTGTACGATGCATGTGTTATACTTTGGCTCGATACATATCAGATGCTCGAGACATCTGAAGTTTGGGCTTCAAGACATAGTGAAGTCGTGGACCAGGAGATCGTGTGAACTACCACGTGATCGTGTCGAGTAGCAGTTCGAACTGGGAGTGCATTCTGCGGAATGTAGCATCGTATATCTTTCTTTCTGTTCCGTATTACCTTCGTGCGTACTTGACACATTCGGTCAGCATCTTTGGTGTGTATTTCTAGACTATGGGATTTTGCAGACGATGCGGAGACATTGTCGCGACCCCGAAGTGCAAGTGTGGAGGAACAGCTGTTGGTATGTCTTGGTATGCTCAAGCTCAGACGGAGGGACTTAACATGTGTTGTAGCCCCTGTTGTCCAGTGGACTCAGGGTGCTTCCAAGCGCCCAATCACTGATAAGTGGTCGCAAACGTACGTGGCAAAGGACCAGCCTACTCACCTCGGTGAGCCAACACTTGCGACGAGCCCTCCAAATCCATCTCCCATGAAGAGCCTTTCTCGTCAAATGTCTACCCTAGGATCCCGTGTTTCTGCGCATATCGAATCTGCGACGATGGCACGGCCATTTTCGCCTCCGCAATCATCCATCTCTCTGGATGATGAAGTTTCACGACAGTCTGCCGATATTCTTCCTTCGCCTCACACGTCTGAACTCTCGAAAGTCTATGGCTCTGTTCTCCAACCAATGGAATCACTGGAGAGCTTTTACTGTCATGTTTGCTCAACTACATTCCCTCCAGATGCCACCATTTATCCTGATCCTGTCGACGGTTCTAAATCCCGGTTCATGTGCCGGGCATGCTTCATTATCAATGGTGGTTCACGAGGCGACTGTCCAGCTTGTCATCGACCTGTCCTCATCTTGAAGAGTGAAGGTGGATTTATCGAGAATGCCGGCAAGGTCTGGCATAAGAAATGCTTCGAATGCGCCGGATGTGGTAAGAAGATTGGTGATAATCCAATGGTTGACTTGCTGGGGCAGCCTTCTTGCACAGAGTGCTTTGACACCTGCTTGAAGCGGAATTCGAGCCCCAGAAGATCAGACCGCCCTGCCTCCGATCGTAAGGAGAACTACTACGAGACTGATGGGTTCAGAGCTGAAAGAAAGTCAACACGAGAATCTACACCAGCCATCGAAGAGCTGGAACAACGGCTTGGCATTACAAGGAGCAGAGAAGCTACGCCAGTGAAGGGAGATACTCTGTATGGAACTCGGATGGACTCGACAGGGTCCCCGTTCATGACCCCTGTCTCCAATCGCACTGCTCATCGAGACACAGGCTCGATGCTGAACCGCAGAACAAGTACCCTTGAATTGGACGGTAGATCTGCGACTTCTGGCGGCGGAAGCCCAGCCCGTCGTCCTTACAATCGCTTCAAGAGTTCCGAATTGGAGGAGACCCATTCTTTGCTCGATACCAGCTTTAAATCAAGTGGGAGTCCGAAGCCTAATCAGGATGCCATAGAGGAGATGAAGAAAAGATTTTTGCGTCCATCAGGTTCACCCACACTCGAACGAGACTTAGCCAAGTCTCCGCCCGTTCCCTCTTCCTCTAACAGCACACCCCGTTCTACGACGAAGACTGGAAGCTTCTCACCGCAGTCCCCTGGTTCTCCACTGTCCCCCAAGACATCACACGTATCGAGGATACCTATCCGTTCTAGTCGTGCCTCTGACGCCCCTGCATTGAGGCGTCCGGAATCAACGACATCACTCAGACCAGAGTTCGAGTCCGTCTTATTTGTTTCCTCTACACCTTCGACACCGGATTTAGTGGGAGACTTTTCGGATTCCACAACCCAGTCGTCGGGTCCCTCTTCTCCTCCATACAACTCTCCGTCTCGCAAGGATGACGTGTTCATTTCTTCCGGGCAATTTGGAACGTTTGATTCCTTGGATGATGCAAAAGTTGCCACGCACTTAGCAGGCAATTCTAGTCAATACTCCTCGTCTTCCAAGAGCACGCCCAAAGTCAAGACATCAAATAAGAAGACGAATACTGGTACCTCATGTCCTAGCCCTGCCACTGACGCTAAGTGCGCCAAGTGTTTGCTCCCGCTATTCAGTGTGAGGAGTGGAGGCTGTTACGTGACTGTGCCCGAACCATCTTCTACGGGCTCACCGCCTCGAACTTACCACACAGAATGTTTCAGATGTAGAATCTGTAATGGCGTATTTGAGGAGAAAGAATCAGGTCAGGCAGTGTTTGTGAGAGGCGTCAGGGGCGCATGTCACCTTGATGTGAGTCCTGTCGCGTTTACTCAATCCTAATCTGACAAAAGTATCAGTGCGCGCCTCCCGAAAGGATTACGAATCGTCCTCTCTCCACCTCCAATTACAAGCATCAGACATCTCCTTTAGTCTCATCTTCGAACACATTGACTTCCACGTCCCCCTCACTACCATACACATCCAGTCGGTACACTGCCCCCCTCCAGACCGCTTCCGTCTCGTCCCATGCTATCCCTCGTTTTGGATCTTCCACATCTTGTCCAGGATGCTATCAGGCCGTCTCTTCAATGGAACGCGGCGTTGTCCCAGGACCTCAGGGGACCAGATGGCATGCGTCATGCTTGATATGTGGTGGTAGTGAAGCTAAGGGGAGGGCAGGACGAAGGCTAAATGGCAAGCCGGGTTGCGGGAAGTCTCTGGATAGCTCTGCCAAGAGGGGTGCCGAAGACGGTGGCGTCTGGTGTAGAGAATGCATGGTAAGTTGGTTTCTGACTAGAGGCTTTTTGGAAGTATTGTGACGACCCTCTTGTAAATTCTACCCTTACTACTCGCATAAACTGACTATTTGTGATATTAGCTACTGTTGCCTCCGTCATTGCGGTCAACACAATCGTCTCCCACTCGTCCATCACCTCTGAGGCCTTCGCACACGGGTACTTCCATGTCTAGCACTGGCCCCTTTAGTCGCATCATACAGCAGAATACTGGCACGACAACCATTGCTCGTCAATTCACTGGGATGTCGGGATCTGACGGGCTTCTTACTCGGCAGCTAACTGGCGGTGGCCTGAGTCCAACGAGACATCTTACAGGTGGTTCCACAAGAGCCGTCGGTCGTCAGTTAACTGGAGGAAGCGCTACGGGTGGCCTGGCTAGGCCGCGGCCGAAGTCCGTCGCTGGTATGAGAGACGAAGGAAGAGGGATGTTTTTGGTTAGGCAGATGACCAGTGGAGGGCTCTAGTGTTGAGACATCCTGTGCTAGCTACTGTCCTTCGTTCCTGTTACTAGTACGATCTCGTCTCGACTAGTGGCCGGCAGTCGGCAGTAACTACGTGACTTTCCTGATTTGGTATATATCGTCCAGCCAAAAGCAACTTGAAAGTGTGTGTTCGAGGCACAGAAATTGGAGGCTGTTGTCAGTGCCAAGGCGTTGTCAAGGTCTCGGATGCGCAAAGTGCTCACAAATGCATACCATTGCCAGCATTGCCGTCGAGACACCCATCCCGCTACTACATCCCCTTCACCTTGTTCTCTTCGTTCTCGAGGTGTTGGGTCTGGCGTTCTCCGCAAGTCCCTGGCCCTGGTACCAGCGAGCTGACGCCGTTCTTATCATCGCGCTGCAGGTTTGCGCCATTCTCTCCGATCAACAGGCAGACAGGCTTTCGCGCTCGACTGCTTTGTTGCTTCTCGGCTCTGGAGATCTTTAATTCTGGCCATCCATCCATATTCATCTCATAATATTCCTCTCTTTCACCATGGCCTCATCTCCCACTTGGTGGTCGCAACCGCAAGTTCTTCCCGTTAACTTGAGTGCTGATAGTAGCAATGCAGTCAGTAATTTATCCGGTCCTTACAGCACGCTTCCCACAGCGGTTCACAGATTGCGAGCGTCCTCACGGATGTGCCCCTCCTTGCTATCGGTGTTACAAGCTTCGCTGTCTTTCCCTCTTTACTGATTATGAAGAAGTTCAACCTGTTTGTATCTTTCTCTCACTCCCGCTTCCTATCCCCTCACTTATTCCTGAATAGGCATCTCTTATTCTTATTCTTATCGGTATCACTAGTATTCTTAGCTGCTATCCTCGACTTTTATGAGGAGCTTACTCAGCTGCTCCAGGATACAGGGGTTATTGCTGTGATCGGCCCTCTGGCTAAGGCAAGGGAAGTCTTCTATGGCGTTTCTGTCGGCCTGCGCTTTCTCTTTTATTGGCTTGTCGTGGCTCAGCCTCCGCATGGAGAACTCGTTCGTCGGCAGGACACGGCCTTTTGGCCCCGAAACCTTTTCACCCTGCCATCCCAACAAAAATCAGTGCACAATGGTAGTTGGACCCGATGGGGCACCGTTGGCTTCTTTCTGAAGTGGCTGACGCTGGGCATGTCGTTGACGATCTTGTCGTTGCAAGTTTTGTGGCGTCTCGTCACGCCTTTCCGTCGATTCGGCGCGGTTTACATTGCAGAGAACACGGTTCAAGTCATCGCCTCCGCGATCTTCATCATCAAAATACTGTTGAACACATTGGCCACCGAGGCTCCATCCCGATGGGGCATGCTGACCTATTATGGTGCGATAATATTTGCGTTAGCTATTGACATGGCAACGGTTATCGTTAACTTAACACAATGTAAGCATTTCCTGATCCGTAATGTCATGAAGCAGACCTGACGATTGGTAATCCTCTAGTCGCTTTCTCGGAAAAGACAATTGGACACCTACTCCTTGCGGTACAGCTCTACGTCATCATAGTCTTTGTGCTTATTTCAACCCTCTACGCCGTCAATGCTTCTTGCGAGTGCACTAGTTACCAGAAGAAACGAGCATCCTCATTCGAAGGTCTTCGGTTAGATCTGGGCGAGTCGGGTCTTTTCCCCATCTCCGATCGAACGACATATCGTGCGAGCATGCCCTCCACATCCAGAATGTCACTCTGGCTACACCCAAAGGCTAAAGGGGCGTCCAATCAGTCACGATCCATTCTAGAGCAGGACCAAAGACGCATTGGCAATGTACTGGACGATGACCGCATTTTTCCATCTTCGGACGAGAGGAAAGTCTTTGCAATTCCTCCTGACCATGCATCAATAAAGGAGCGAGATGGCGTAGATGAATATATGGACTCTATCTGCACTGCAATCGCAACACCGTCCGTTCACAGTGCTGCCAGTACTAATCACTCCGTCATTCCTTCCTCTGCTCCGGGGACACGTGTTAGGCCCCTTATTTTGACGTCAAAAGGTGGAAGGGAAAAGGCGAGTCCTGTAGATTCTGTGCCGAGCTCTTCGCTGCGCACCGTTGGAAGCTGTCTATCATCATCTGCCATGTCAGCGACTTCACGCCTGCGTTCAGAAAATGCTACAACATTAAGGCCGGATATCTCGTCTGCAAGGTCGTCGGGGTACGAGGATCTGATGCGGGAGCAGAGAGAGTTAGAAAAGAGCCTCGCGACTCTGAAATTGTCTCTGCCGGGACTGAATCTGGACGAATCCGGGAGCGCACGAGGTGATGATCGGTCAGTGGATGACAGACCTCCCGGTCTCCAATCAGTCAAAAGTGACTTGTCTCTCAGCGTCTTCCCCAAACCGCCAGGGACGCCACAAGTCTATTGGGAGTTTGACAGCCACATGGAGGCAGAGACAGATATGTCTGATCTACTTCCACCCCGGATGCCGGCGGCCATATCAGATACAGGAGATCGCCAATCATTACCAATGTCGACCCGAACCAGCGAGGATACTATCTGCATGGGGCGCACAGCCCGTCCAGGCTCCAATGGGACTCATTTTGACGTCACATCATTCATTGGTGGTACGTCCAGTGATTTAGCATAAAGCTGCACGATAATGGCTGATACATTTGTAGACCTCACGACCCCGATAGAATCAGGACATCGAAAACAAGATTCGTTGTCGTCGTTGAGACATAGCGACAACACTTCGTCAGGGTTGAAAGTTGTGGCACCATACACAACTCGTGTCCAGCGACCTCCAGTCCACTTAAACGCTCTGTCAGACGCCAGCAAGCTGGCTCGCATCCAGGCGGAGCCTAAGTTACGGCCGTCAGGATTATCGAAGGGGACGCTGGCCGACAGATCGGGTGTCGACTCACCTTATGAGACATCATCACCCCATGTGGCTTCGACAGTGGCAGGTGTGCGAGCGATGACAGGCCGGGTTGTAGGTCTCCCCTTGCGTCCAAGATTGTACCAGATCGGTGGTACGACAATGTCGCCGGCGGAGATGTCAGATTTTGTGGCCTTTGAGAGGCCCCGTCCGGTCCCAGCAATCGCTTCCTTCAGAAAAGCGAAGAATATGTAGGGTTGTAATCCAAATTGAACTGGTTTATGTTCTAAGGTGTATTTTTGGTAGTCGTTTCCAGGCTCTGGAAGCTTGGGTAGATTAATAATTGTACATGCTGCTTGCAGGCCGTCGTCATGTACATACTCTACACCCTATCATTCCCTCCCAGTGGGAGCAACACGACAACTACTTGTAGTTAATTACTATGGTGCGGGCAGCGCTAAAATGCAGTATGACTGCCTTCTGCTAAGGTTGGCCACGGAGACTAGGGCAGCGCACTAGCCGGCGCCTCCTCACCCTCAACATTAAGAGCAATTAGTAACTTAGGATTCCACACTAAGTATCGTTGACCTGGTTACAAAATTGTATTGGGCCAACGACACCAAATAAAAAGGTGTGGCAGTTCAATTCTCAGTGGTACACAAGGCTTGTACGTAGTCAGGATTGCGGACCGCCGTTTCTGGCACAAATTACCTTATTAGGTAGGATGGCCAATTAACTTAACACCAGCAGGACTTGGACGGACTGGCACGATCTCATACTATCCGTCATGTCGACTTTTCCGGACTACTACTTAATATTGAATGTGCCAAAGACGGCCACCCCCGATGAAATTAGGCAGGGGTACAGGAAGGAATCTCTCAAGTACGTGTCATACCTTCAACGTGCTCAGTGACTATCCTAATTCTCGCCACCCAGGACTCACCCAGACCGTCTGGTCAATGGGTCTCTAGACGAGAAGAGGCGTGCCACGGAGAAATTCCAAGTAAGACATCTGTTTCATGCCATTACATGTCTTGAGTGCCGATGGATCCCGGCTTTAGGCAGTAGCAGATGCTTACTATGTCCTTTCCGACGCACAAAGGCGTAATGAGTACGACTTGCTCTATTCGACCCATCCGAATGAGTCTACCAATAATCCAGGCGCGTCCGCCAACTTCTTTTCGACCTTCGCGAAGATGTTCACGAGTGCGGCCGGTGATTCTACGAGTACAAGTGGCGGGGGTGCACAGCCAGACGCACACGATATCTTCGGCAATGTGTTTGAAGATGTAGGTGAATTAGCTACCCCTAAGGCGTACATCACCTGACGCTGAGATTGCGATAGCTTCTTCGCCCGGAGGTGGAGCAGCGTGTGCCCTGGTGGTCATACGTCGGTACCGTTTGTGGAGCAGGGTTGGGGCTTATCGTAGCGAATGTGCCGGGTGTCCTTGTTGGGGCATATGCTGGTAATCGTCTTGGAGGAATCAGGGATGCTAAGGGCAAGAGCGTCGCTGCCGTTTTTGCAGACTTGAGCGGTTCTCAGAAGGCAGAGGTATGTCATTTTTGGCATGGGCTTGCGCGGCACAAAGCACAGATTAACAAATTTTGTTCAGATTCTGCTGGCAATTGCTACAAAGATCTTAGGAACCGCGATATAACGTAAAGTAGTCCCTCGCTTTAGGCTCTGGCGTACTGTACAGCGTACCTCGTTCGTGACTTGTATTTGGACTTCACTGAGTCGTAGAGTATAAGTATAACCTGCATTTTATTGTTCGAGTAATACTTATTCATACCTGCTTATCCCTATCCAGTTTGCTTCTCTCATTTTTTCGGATCCAGAACATATTGCCTACTGTTATGAGCCCAATAGATGGGGACATGAGGGTTTATGAGGGAACTTGAACGGGCGATACGAGTCACAGTTGGAGTCGTGCGGGAGGCAGGGGCTCCTTCATCTTACACCATCTCTTCGTCGCTTGGTTCGAGGTTGAAGTCGGTCTTTCCCGCATGAGACATAAGGCGAGGCATTCTGCGATGAAACACGGGTTCGGCCTGTCCTAAGCATTCCTGAGCACTTCAACTTATCACCCAACTGACCAGACAGTATGATCCACAACTCATCTGGAATGTCGGGATCATTGTAGTCACAAACAGAGCCTACCAATCTGCCTAGCATGCCTGCAAGACTCATACCCTTACAAGCATCAGGAGAGATCTGAACGGTCGGAAGACAGTGTAGTAGGTGGCATGTTTGCAATGTTGGTCATTTGTGCGGTTGCCAGGGAGTCATGGTCTACAGCACAAGACCGGTCAACGGGTCACTACCAGTCAACGGGTCACTACTAGTCAACGGGCCACTTGGCTTTTATGACACTACTGTTGCAATTTTTGTCTCGGACTTTTTGCGTGTATATATGTGATGTCTGTAGCTACAGAATCCAGGTGCCCCGGTGAAAATCTATCAACTGGTAGCCATTCTGTCTCGAAAATATGTCAAATGTACCTTTCATAGCACATCTTGTTAATGATATCTAAACAGTCAGTCCCCCCACCTTTCCCAGAATTTTCAGACTGCAGTACTAGTAAAGTGAAGTCCTATATTCATTAGTAGTTGCTATATAACCAGATTATTGTTATTACAGTAAGATAAGAAAGAGCAAATATACGGTAAGCCCCTGCCTAGCGCGAACCGCCTCTTCACCATCCTGGTTTCGGAATCGCTGTGTCCCACCTGGAAGGTGCGTTGTGAATGGCATATAGAGCGGCAAGACGATATACTGTCGCTGCACTCCATCTCTGAACTCACAAATCGCTGGCTATACGCAATAAACCTAAGAGTAAAGCTAGACTGCTTATTGACGAACAAGTTCAGATACAGGCAAAAAGCCCTACACACGTCTGTTGTCAAAGCAACCTGGAAAAATACTCTACTGGATCTATAAAGCCTCGGTTTAGTGGGTATGGGGTGGCCCATCCGCCTGGACGGAACCGTTAGTGCGAACTAGCGGCCACCACACTGCGAGCTCTGTACCGCGTGCGTAACTGCATTTCTCCGAGTTTGTACTCTCGTTGAGAGGGGTGAAACCCCCCTTCCGTTTCCCTCCACAGCTCAGTGCACGAGGCTGACTCCCATCAGTTGTCGTGCCCCCTAAGCTCCACCAAAAAAAAGTAAATATATACGCTTGAAGTAGTGCTCGGCGCGCCATTACCCTCCCAGTAACAATAAGACGTGGTATTTGACGGCGTAGACATGGGTTTGTGAGAAGAATTATGTGATTCGGAGATACTTTCTGTGTTTTACCTAGAAAGATTATCATAGGAAATAATTGATATGCATGCCTCTATGTCAGAAAGCTCACAAGGCAAGTCAATTGTGTGGGATGTAACAATAAGTGTGATAGATAGTGTCTGCGGAAGTGGCAATGATACAGCCATTTGCATTCTATGGGATAGTAATTAATGCTGACGTGGACGAGAGACATGGAGTCAATGCCAGGTGAGAAGGCGTGCCATACTATCCAATGTCAAGCGACGAATCTGAGAACAAGAAATGCATACGAACAATCTCGGACAATTGCCACTGCACTTCATGCCATCAGTGCCTCCATTGTCCTTCGGACGACACAATACAAGGTTGAAAACGGAACAAACTTGAAATGTACGGCCATGAAACCAAAAGCAAAAGCACAATTGGGGCGAGTCCTTGTGACATAAACATCAAGACGGGTCTAGACTTAGCTAACGATGCAACAATTGTTGTGACTTGCTCTACAGCTTGAAGAACTGTGTTCTACACATGTTGTCGAGCTCAAACATGCAGGTCTCCCACGTATTCGACTCGTGTGCAGCGACGAAAGGCAACTTCTTAGTGGCACACCAAAAGAGTGCAATCAGACGAGCCTTGCATCCTCGATGCGCTATGTTTGCGTCCGCGGGCCGGTCGGCTCGCTCACCCACGCGCTCACCGTGCCCGCTTCCATACTAGACATTTCCCATCTCCTATAACTACTCCATGTTGCGCGCGTCGCAGAGTTAAACCAAAAACCTGCTTCAATTCGTATGTCCTTCCGCTCAAACTTCGATACTTAGAGAGGCGAGCATCTATCTACGTAACAGCACCGATAGTTGGCTCGAAAATCCACCCTGTCATTGTAGAACCTACAAGAGATTCTAACCGCCGTGTCTATACCTTTCTGAAGAACTCCATATATACCTCGAGTAATCGGTCTCGTCGACTTTGCACCCCATGGATATATCCACGCAGCCTCCTTCCACAAGAAGTGACAGACAGACAGAAGCTTTAAGGTGTAAAGGTGCGTTCCTGCACTGTATTCTGTCTTCACTCTAAGTCCGGGAACTGCTTTAGCACGCAGTGCGTCGAGCGTACCCGCATGCAATAAATCCAAAGTAATCCTTGGTGAGCTACTAGCCTGTCTAGTGCCCTCTGCCGCGCATCTCTAGTCCACGTGTTGAACGAAACACAGACTATGTCTTGATGACTCCGCGGGCTGCCACATGTGCGTCTGCTACGATCTATCGCTCTTCACTGCATACATCTGTGTCCTGATCTCATCGAGTGCCCAGCCCGGAAGCGCCTCAGCTCTCTCCAACAGACCGTTGCGGAGACAAGGTCGTCCTCAGCGATGCGTCCCCGTAAGCGCAGACCGCCCATTCTGCGGCAGCCCACATTTTCTGAATACACACACAGTGGAGTCCAACGTCTCCGTCGTCATCGCAAACCCGCCACGCACCAGGCACGCTAGTCTCAGCAAACAACCCACGTCTAAGCCACCATCCAGCGCCGCGCCGCGCTTAAGCGGGACTAGAAAACGCGTTAGGGCGACGTCAGCCTCAGTAATGGCAGGGACCGAGAACCGACCTGCTGCGTTCGCTGAGCTGCGGACGCGAGGCGCCGCGCGCCCATCGCTCGGCACGACGGGTGCGCCGGCGCCTGCGGGTGCGCTAGTATCTTCGCGCGGTCGGCCGCTGTCCCGAAAGTCTGCGGCGCACGCCCTGCGCGCATCGTCTACGCGCGAGGGCGTTGGCGTCGACGAGGCGCATGGGGTCGCCAGCGTAGGCAAAGGCAAAGGCAAGGCCGTCGCCGACAAAGCCCCTACCCCACGCGGCGCCAGAGCGGCGCGGCGCAGCAGTTCTATGGCACCTGCCGTGGAAGTTAGGGGGCGCGTAGCGAAGAAGCGGCGAGTGGACGCGAAGATGGCAGCGAGGGGCGATGTATCCGCGCAGAAGCCGGCGAAGCAGAACGAGGGCGAGGTGGGCTGCTTAGTGGACACGGCCCTGGACGACTTCCAGTTGATGGACATGTCGGAGCTGGCCACGCTGCCATGGGCGCACGCGACGTCCGGGGGAGGGTCCAGCATGTATGTGCCCCTCGGCGTGCAGAGCCTCATCAACGGTTCGTGTTCCTCGTCTTTCTTCTTTCGCCGCCTCTCGCCTGGGTGTTCACCTACTTTCCGCCGTTACTCAAGGCATGAAACACGCGCTGGAGTCGGAGTCGGCCGCACGACGCAATGCTGAAGAGCGCTACGACGAGGAGCTGCGGCGCCGGGTCACGGCAGAAGAGGCCCTCAGTATGGAGCGCAGTGTCTGTGCTGATATTTTGCTCCAAGCTGGGATCGACAGGGGCTCGCTGGCCGAGCTCCAGCCGTCGTTTGCGTCCGTGGCAGGTCAGAGTCCAGGTGCTGTTCATGCTTCTGGGCCGAGCATAAGTGCAGTCAACATCAAGGAGTGCCAAGAATTCGCTGTCTCTGCGCCCGCACCAGCACCCGGTCCAGTCCCAGCATCCGATGCAGCACCAGCCTAGAACATAGGCAGGTGGGCTCGTTAATAAATGGTTTCAAGGTGTCCTGATCATACCGTGCGACCTCGCGCTCATGATTGGCCAGCCACACAACCAGTGGAGCCAGCACAGCAAGTGTCGCTAACATCGCAGCTAGTATGAGTCGGTGATGTATGTTGATGGTTTTTACCTTGAGATAAGGCCTTCATGCGGTCAATAATCCATCTGTCTTGCATCTACTGAATGCGCACTTTGCAGCCAGTCTCTTAATGTTCCCATAATCACAAAAATTTCCCCGCATACATACTGTACAGAATGCCAATCCATAGTCACTTACGTTCACCTGGTTCATATCCATGCTCGTGTATTGGATGAATCAAGTTCGCGGCATTGAACAGCCCGAGCGACGAGAGTGGGTGTCCAAGATCCAGACCTTCTGCTCTTACGTCCCAACTAACGACCCTGAGAGCTCCGCGACGGGAATCATGAGGCAGAATGCCTGTATACATTGGGTTTCCGTCACATGATAGCATCGTGTACGGCTTTTAACTGATCAATGTTCCACACCTAGAATAAATCGTTCATGGAGCGGAGTTCTGACGGTAAAAGACTACACAGGAATGGAATCAGGATGAGGTCCATGGAAAAATGCCAGTGTCTGATGACATTCCAACAGAATGGCAACTACGCCGCAATGCGAGAAGTGCTGAGCTAATTTCGGAGCTAAAGCTGATCTGTGGAGCCAAGGGGCCGAAAAACGTAGCGATTATATTGCAAGCCATCTAGTGCATCAGCTGCCGTAGTGTCATGGTGGGCACGAGGATTACACCTGTTACAATAGCAATAGCACACGGTCGTCCACCAAGAGAAACTTGAAACCATAGAACTGTCGAACTGAGTACCTCGTATTAGTCCATGTGCCGCATCCTAGCCCCACTAGTCGCAATGAACGACATGACGCCATGGCTACTGGTCCATCACATGAATGAATGTCGGGCTAGTATCGTGACTGTCGAGGCTGTTCTGGCCAGGATTGAGTGGGATGCGATCAGTAATAGATGAGTCTCAGAGTATGACATACACAGCCTTGAGGCTCGGCATTGAGCCGCATCGAACTACGCCGAGGTGAACAATCACCATAAATTGTTGACGAGTTAAAGACTGCACAGGTCAACTCGTACAATTAACATATCAGCGACTTGGACAGCAGTTGACGGTGCGGGTGTTGAGAACAGTAGTGGACATGTCAGTTTCATTCTTAGTGAATTGTCTGGTCCCGACTTCATGACGGCACAAGTTTTGTCGGCTGTCCTCTGGAAAACATGGAGCATAACGATGCATGGATCCTGATCACATAACACGGTCGATCCGCTTCCATGCCATCATTTAACAGATGAAGCAAGGAAAGGGTCGGAAACAGTATAAATAAGACAAAATGCAAGAAATAGGCATCGATACGTGCCGATTGTTGTAGACAAGTGCGCATCAGGTATAAGAAATAATTGATACATCCATCATCAGGTGTCGGTCTTCAGTACTCCGCACTTAAGTCTTCAGGGCTTGATATTCTACAAGTGATGATGCTTATGATGTTAGACGTGATAATGATGTCCTTGATAGGGTGCGACGGGATGATAATAATAGGGAGACATGGTAAACCTGGCAGGCTGTCTCTGACCCCATTTCCACGTATTGCCCATTGAATCTGATAGTACAGTACGTCTTTGGCTTGCTAATGCCAAAGCTCCCCAACCTGATAATCTTCGTTGTTCTCTCCATCCCCATCAATGCTGAGGGTACGTTGGAAATCCCTGATAGCGGCATAGTCGTTCAGGCCTGCAGCACCGTTTGCCATGGCCAGAGCTAGAGTAGCAATGGCCTTCTCCTCGCAGGACGAAGGGTTTCGGGCTACAGATGGTGTGATTGGAACTGCAGCGGATGAGAATGAAAGAGACACGAAAGAAGAGTTGGCTGAACTGGAAAATGTGTGGGAGAAGGCGGGGGTATTAGAAGAGATAGACACAGACGTGGGGACCTCGTCGTCGGATACACACGCAGATGTGCCGTTCTCTTCATCAACAAACATAGAATCAAGGTCCGTTTGTCCTGGCGATCGCACGTGCTTCTTGGGCGCTGGCTGCGGTATGTAAGCCTCGGGGTCCCCGGCAAAGATCTGGACATCGTCTTCGTCATCGTCTTCATCATCAGAGGACATATTACTGGCATCCGCAGGGGAGGAATAAGCCATAGGCTGGTAGGTGGGTACGCGAGAAGCAACTGTGCGGTGATGGCTGCGGAAGGTTGGCGGGGCCGTGGAGTGGGCAGTATGGGCGCGGGCGGACTCCCATGCGCGCATATGCTGCACAAGGTTATCACCGCTCTCTGCTGCGGTGCGGTGGAGTTCGCCAAACGCAGAGGACTGCAAAGCGTACATTTCCTGACTGTCTAAGGAATGACTATGGTTCTGCGGCGAAGACGGAGAAGGGCGGGGATGCAGAGGGAAGAAGTTGAAGGCGGCGGAGGTCGCGGGAAGGGAGGGGCGGTGTCTACGCCTTTCGCCGGACGAGACAGGGGATGAATGCGAGAATAGATGCAGCTCCGTGGGCTGGGAGCTAATAGACGTCTACAATGCGTGATTGATGAGATGACGAAGGGAAAAGGAACAACAAGAAGTATACCGGTGAGTCCGTGCGAGGGCGCTTCCCACGTCTCCATCGATCGACATCCAATTTGTATGAGGGACTACTACCGGCGTAGGAAGGGTTGTAAGGGTGATGATCATATGTGCGCTTGGTGGAGAGGTGGGGCGAGAGATGTAGTTCACAATGAGATGCGGAAGGGGGGTGTGGAGTGGAGGCGGGGAGAGACCTTCGACGATAGGGAAAAGGGGTGGAGTAAAGGGACATGGGGGATTAAGAAAGAGAAGGGCGGGACAGACACAGTCTTATAGCCGGCTAGCGCAATCATCCATCCCACCCGTCACGTTGATCTTATCTAATCTCTCCCGCCATGGTCAAGATCACGGGTCACCTGGCTTGGCGGAACCCACAGACGTCAGCGTAGAAGACCGAGGGGAAAGAACTACGCGTTTGGGAAATTGTGTATGTGCTGGGGCACGTTCGTCACCAGCGTCTGTCCATGGTATACATGGACTCGTCATATGACCATCAAGTGAGTGAGTCTACGCGCGAGTACCGATTCTACCATAGCACACTTAACTCATTGCTTTCTTCTTTTTGTGGATACTTTTTCTAGGAAAGAACGTTTCTGTGACTAAATCCTGTACTTTGAGTTCCTTTATACGATGATCATACGAGAAGGCTTCAAGTTCGCAGACATCAAGCTTGGCTAATTAACTGGCACTGGACGTCTCACACAAAGCTCACGACTTGACATTGTGTCGCTGAGGTACTAGCTTGCCTTGCAATGATGTTTGTAGGTCGAGAGCTTACAGGGCACACTGTCAGGCGGGAACGCAGTCCATTGACTCACCGAAGAAAGCTTTCACTACAGTGGAATTTACGTGGAAGACTCTGTTCCCAACGCTACATCCTGAGGAACTATTTTGCTTCGTGTTACACAGAGGCTATACATCTTTGTTACTTGTGCGCTTTAGTATAAAAATAGGTTTGTACCTTCCAGAATGCAACTTTGAATATCCTTTTATTGCATCCCGCGCTCGAAGTCGCTGTGTTGTTGCGACAACGGAACGGGAACCAGCACAATTTGCGATTGCTCTGCTAATTTGTGATAGATTATATGCATAGCCACCGGCGGCAATGGCTTCGGCGTGTAATACCATGTGTTGTAAGTGGCCCAGTCTCAAGAGGGAAAAATAGCACGCGTACCATCGGGTCATCGGTAGCCATATTCTTGGTTCGCGTTTGTATCTTGATTGGTCTTGCTTCAGCTTGTCAGCCTAGATCGAGAGGATGATCTACGGACCATCTTAAGCAGAATATGTCCAGGGCTCATCAGCCGTTCCCTCAAGATCGATGTTATTGTAGGTGAAGCCTCTTTCCCTGTCGATGTCCTGTAACTTTCACCGCTATCTCTGAGCAGTGCGTGCAGTTCCGTGCATAGACTACTCGTCCATGGAGACGCAATGGCCCACTGCCCTATCGGCATGTTCGAATTCAGTCGCAATAGTAATTCGAAAGACAGCCACATACCGAAGCCGGCGTCGTCTGCACTGTGCAGGAGTTGACATAACGCACGACATAGTGTCGGGGATACGACGAGCGCGAGAGCCATATCGTCGGCCATATAGTGATGTGTGAGCGTTAGCAAAAGGACATTGCGTATGGAATCCCATGCCTCAGCGCACGTGAGAGCGCTGGGTACGACTGATTCGAGATCGCTACCTAGGGTGGCGATGATATACGCTGAAAGACCAGCTAGACAACGCGTCAGGAACTATTACTGTATGACGCCCATGGCTGAAGGAATCACCAATAGTCGAAATGTCAGGTCGGTCATCAGACAGAGCTAATTGCCAAATGCTCTCATCGTCACAATGCTCGATCACGTCTTCGGAGGAGGCTGGTCGGGTGAGTTTCTCGGATGACAGCGCTGTAAGGAAAGAACTATGCAAAAATGCACTAGACGATGCTGATGTCCTGAGATAGTCCATAACTACCGAAAAGAGAGAAGAGAGTGTTGTGTGGTGAACTGGCAAGGGTATCTTATGTATCCATAAGACGGTGAGGAAAACAAGGATCTGATTGACGTTAAACTTGAGTGTTGATGATATGGACAATTCTGTATATCTGAAAGTAAAGTGCGGAAAATGTTTCTATCAACCACTCTAAAGTGAACAAAACCAATTCGCCCACCGTCTGAATACAGTGAGGACTTCCACGAGAAGTAACCACCGTATGCATCATATGGAAAATTATAGGGATATAAGCGATTACTCACTGTCGTCCCATTTACTTGACAACTGTATTTGCGGATCATGCATACGATTATCAATAGCCACTCTCAAGGCATCACCAGGGGCATAACTTAAAGCTTCTAATATCGCCTCCTTGACTACTTCGGAATCGCCCCAATACCTTGGATGATGACAATTATTGGGCTTACCTATGACGTGAGGTGCCGAGTCTGCACAAGTGATGAACAGGGAGTACAGACACTTGCTAAGCTCGTTGGTCATCGGGATGTGCCAGCTATGCAGTGGGTTTGAGAGCTGCGCGGCGGCCCAACACGCTTTGTAAAGAACAGCCATTGTGGAATAAGATGCACTGTCTGTGAACGACGACAAGTGGTGCAGGAGTTGCTGAAAAGTTGTGAACTCAGGATAGATAGTAATCGCGCCGCCAACGCCAAAGCACTCACAAGCACGGAAATTTGTGCGGCTCGTGGATTCGCAGCCAACGCAGTGATAAGGTCTACGTGCCATGTCTCAGCGATGTCTAGCTCACTCGCCGCAGTATCGAGATGATACAGCCAAGTTGCAGTCTTCGAGCATTGCCATTCACTAGTCGGACGCCTTTTCTTACAGATGATCCTAGTGAATGGACGTACAAGGTGAGATATAGTCTCTATACGAGCACATCTGGGGTCGTCCCAGATCGTCCACGCCCACGGAATTGTATGGCCCCATCGAAGGAGTATGCTTTGTGCTTGGTCCAGAGCTTGAACAACCAAGGGGATCCGAAGTTCGTTCTGATCAATACTCGAGTGCATCACGGCAGCAATGAAGTACAAAAGAGACGACTGCGTTTGCGGGCGGAAAGACGTGGAAGACTGGCTGTTTTCATCTCTCTGCGTAGTCTCTAGACGCTGCCAGCCAGTTAGGCATCCGCTCACAGCAGTGTACAAAGCATGTTATACCGATACAAGAGCCATGAGCATGGCATATGAAATTCTTTCGCTGAGACTGAGAGCCTTGTCGACGAGAGTCTTGTCTAGGACACCGACATTCAAAAATGCACAGCTAATGTTTGGAATGCATGTGTGAAGTCTTTGCGAAGCACTGGAGCCGCTAAACCATACGGTATGAATGAACGAGATGGTCGAGGATTGCAAGTACATACAACTTATCCTTATTTGATATCTGGCTTGTTAGTCGTGGATGCATAACGTATGTTGCAAACACAAGTCGCAATGCAAGGCGGCGGACTACCGGAGAAATACGGTCGGAACCCAGGATACCGCAAACCGCGCTCCAGCTATCTGGAAAATAGTCAACTCAATACAGGCAAAGACTTTCTCCCAACGTACAAGGTAACTGAGCAGCCGCCCTAAGTGCTTCTTCTTCCTTGTATCTAGTCAAATTGGCGCATACATCGCTAGCGAGGCGTTCGGAAACAAAGCCACCAGCAAGGACAACAGCTGCTTCTGCGACTTTATGCAGGACGACATCCGCCCAACAAATAACCATCACAGGAGAAGCCTTAGCTTGGAGCGACTGAGAGGCAATCTTATGGAATGTATGACGAAGCTCAAATATCTTAACTAGCCGGTCCTCATGAACTGGGAGTAAAGTTAGAATGTCTGTCATTCAGAGCACGACACGACTTGCTTATCGCAACGTAAGGCGACACCAGGTTTTGCATGTTCTGCCTTGTGACCCGGGTAGCTAAAATGATGTCTTCCAAAGTACTGATGATGATACTAGAGGCTCTTCCTATACTATCCTGAAGACTTGCATCCTATGCCTGTCGGATAGCGGATTCGTCATCAAGGTTGCGATCCAAACGTACCTGGGTAATCTTTTTGATGTCTACTGTGTCCAGAAAATCAATGGCCTCAATACAGTCCTGGGTACCCTGCTTGCAACTTTCGTTGAGGAGACAGCGAGAGGATGCCAGAGCGAAGTTCGTGGCATTACAATGAGCGACTTGAATGTCAGATTCGGACTCTGTATCCGAACTGTTTTGCTCCGCGAGAGATAGCATATAAACACGTTTGGGATGAATAAGAAGGTGGATTGTGAGTTGAGGACAAGGACGAAGAATATTAATGTTATTGCTGACTCTCACGTGATGGCTGAGGCCTTCGATAATGAAAGAAAGAAACGACGAGCAAGGAAAGGAAAGATCGATGCCTGTTACGGATGCCAGTTAAAGAGGTACCGTCTATTTCCAGATTGTATGGTTCCCAACGATAAACTGTAATATTGACACTGATCGCGGCCTTACAACCCTCGGATTTCCTTCAGAAAGGCAGTTATATCTGTTTTGCACTCCAGTTCCCCTCTACTCTGCGAGAAGACTGCCTCATAAGCCTCCACAGATCCCCCACTCTATGTCAGAGTTAAGAGACTGAGCGATCCGCAAATCCTGATTCCCAGACACCAATGCCTCACCTCTCCACCATGGTATTCCAGATTCTTCCAGGCTTCTTCCTCCTCCGCTCGCATGGCCAGGAGCATTTCCCTGCGGGCCGCAGACAACCCTCCCTGCAAGTTTTGGCCACCTTTGTCGTCACTCTTCCGAGCCGTCACCTGAACGTCCCTCGCATCCGCCGCCTCTTTCTTCTCTTTTTTCGGCACGGGAGCGGGAGCGGGCTCGTCAGGGTCAGGGGGCGGTCCATCATCTGATTCTGACTCAGACCCCCCACCTCGTGCCCTTCTACCTTTTCGGGAGAGCATGTCTAAGTAGGTTAGCGACGGTCTCAGCTGGTGCGTTTCGTTAATTGGATGCAGATGTAGATGTCCTATCCTTGGCAAAAAAATGTTAACGAACAGAGGATATAAAAATAAGAAGTGTTACCATCACGGACAACACCAAGCATGTACGCTCCAGTATGCGGTATGCGTTCACTCTGCAAACGCACTTCAGTCAGTCGTGGTTCCTCGCCTTCCTTCAACTTCCCCTTCCCCGCATCTTGATTCTTTTCTTTGTCATCTTCCAGTCGTCCTGCACCTAGCTCCTTCGATTTCTCGACATTCCAGACTTCTGGTCGAGTATCCACGGGAATATGGACTTCTAGGCGTTTGGTGCGAGGTTTCAAACGCGCTCGAATGTATTTGCCACTTAAAGCAGCTGATGGAGGAACTTGAAGCGGTCGATTTAGAAGGGGAAACTGGTGTAGCTGGACGTTGGGGGAGAGATTGTTTGACAAATGAATTGGTAAGGATGCGACTAGATGATCCTGCTCCGTGCTCATTTCAGAAGCATGAGCAAGTAATTTTCGACCACAAAGATCATTTCCTGCGCACACTAGCCGTGCGAAATTTAACTTGAATTGGAATCAGCTTACCTTCAGAGACTTCGGTTCCAGGC
>QLPN01013671.1:0-10446 GCA_003314395.1 Albatrellus ellisii
TTGTCAACTTCGCAATCTAGGGATTCTCCTTATACTGCGCTTGATCTAAACTCGTTGTAATCTCGCTTCATTCTCTACAAACTAAGTCTAAGAACTTTAAACCACCAAAATGTTACTAAAGACATCTTACACTCGTCACTCTGGATATTTGTATCATCATCAGTGGAATAATCCTCATCACTATCTCGTTGATCCCTTTCTTCATCGTCATCAGGAATCTCTATTACATTCATCAAGCTCATACCCAAACCTTGGTTACCAGGAGTAACAATATAGACCTTCCCTAAGACCGTCCAATAGGCTGCTCTTAGCAGCCATAGAGTAGTAAGAAAGTGGGGGCATGTGTATAAGTAGTGCGCACTGAACTAGGTTCAGGTGGAGCATTAAATGTGGGATGTTGATTGTGATGTCAGAACATGGTAGTGGGTGATGTAAGTAAGTAGAACGTGTGTCAGTAAGGACGTAAAGAAGACGTATCATAGTGTAAGTGTAGAGAAGCTGAACAAATACCATGAATATTTCCAACACAAAGTTGAAGTCAAATGACCAGAGAATGGACAAACCATAACAATTGAAGCCTTACTAGATTTGGGAGCCACTACATGTTATATTGATGAAGAATTTGTGAAAACAAATCATCTAAACACAAAAAAACTCCCTATTGCCATACCAGTCTATAATGTTGATGGATCCAAAAATGAATGAGGATCTATCAAAGAAACAGTGGATTTAATTGTCAAAGTCCAAAATCATACAGAAAGAATGACATTCTGTGTTACAGGACTAGGCAAAGTCAATCTGATCTTAGGAGAAACTTGGCTCAAAATCCACAATCCAGAAATAGACTGGAATACAGGACTTATATCATTTATGAGATGTCCAAGACAATGTCATCTATGAGTAGTTGAAGAAAGAAGAGAATGGAAGATGAAGAAAACAGAAAAGTTGAAGAAGAAAATACCAAAAACAGTGGAAGTAGATGATGAAGACAATGATGAAACACAAAAGGAAGACTGAATCCTCTGCATCATGATAGGAGATGATGAGAAGGATGCTGCAATTTGAAACAGATCCCAAGATTTAGCAATTGAGGCAGAAAAAAGGAAAATAAAAAAGTCTTTTGAAGATATTGTTCCCAAAGTGTACCATGGGTTCAGATCTGTATTTGCCAAAGAGTCTTTTGATGAATTGCCTCCTAAATGAATATGGGATCATGCCATTGAGTTGAAAGATGGAGCAAAAATGCATATGGGGAAGATATACAATCTCTCTTTTGTTGAACAACAAGAATTGGAGAAATTTGTCAATGTACCTCCAAATCACCTATGGCTTCACCATTTTTCTTTATCAAGAAAAAGTCAGGTGAGTTATGTCCTATTCAAGATTATCAACATCTCAATGAAATCACTATCAAAAATTCCTATCCACTACCACTCATCTCAGAATTGATAGATAAACTCAAAGGGGCAAAATATTTCACCAAACTCAACATCAGATGGGGATACAACAATGTTCAGATAAAATAAGGAGACAAATGGAAGGCTGCCTTCATTACAAACAAAGGACTGTTCGAACTGCTTGTTATGTTCTTTGGACTCACCAATAGCTCTGCAACATTTCAAACCATGATGAATCACCTCTTCAGGGAACTCATTGCTAGGGGAAAAGTAGTGGTATATATGGACAATATCCTCATCTTCACCACAACATTAGAGGAACATTGCCTCATAGTTGAAGAAGTTCTCAAAATACTGTGTGACAACAAACTCTATTTGAAACCTGAAAAATGCAACTTTGAGAAAACAGAAATAGATTATTTAGGCCTCAAAATATCCTTTGACAAAGTCATGATGGATCCAGTCAAAGTTCAAGGGATAGCAGAATGGCCCACTCTGACCTCTGTCACAGAAGTCTGCTCATTCTTGGGTTTCACCAATTTCTACTGTTGCTTTATTCAAGGATTTTCAGATCTAGCAAAACCACTGAATGCATTACTACAAAAAGATAGCAAATGGTGCTGGGAACAGGAACAAAAAGACTTGTTTGAAAATCTCAAAACAGCATTATGTTCAAAACCTGTTTTAGTTTTTCCTGAACCCAATCGCCCATATCTTGTAGAAGCAGACAGTCTGGGGTATGCTACAGGCACAGTACTTTCACAGATGAGAGATGATGAAAAGTGGCATCCAGTTGTGTATATCAGCAAAGGATTATCACCAGCAGAAAGGAATTACAACATCTATGACAAAGAGATGCTAGCTGTTATACATGCCTTGGAACAATGGTGACACTATCTAGAAGGAACAGATAGTCCAGTCAAGATCCTCACAAATCACAAAAACCTAGAGTACTTTATGAGTGCCCAGAAATTAAACTGTCACCAGGCTCAATGGTCCCTATTTCTTTCTAGGTTCAATTTTCACCTTTCCCACTGACCTGGGAAGAGTTCAGCCAAACCAGATCTCCTCTCAAGATGAGCAGATCATAAAGAGGGGGTGGAACATGACAATGAGAATGTCATACTGCTAAAACCAGAATTCTTCAAATCAAATAATCTTGTCAATAGCACTTGTGCATCCAAGATTACAGACAAACACACCATAGCAGTTATGGCAAACAATATTCCACTTCTTCAAAAGATAGCAGACAAACAGGAGAAGGATGGAGATGTCAAAATGTGGTCAGAACTATCAGCAGATGAAGCAAAAATGTCTATCATAGCTGGCTGGGGACAAAACAAACAAGGATTATTAACATTCAAAGACAAAATCCTTGTACCAGACAGCTGTAGAGCAGATGTAGTCAAGCAATGTCATGATACTCCGATTGTGGGACATCCAGGGCAATGGAGGACACTAGAGATAGTGTCAAGAACATTTTGGTGGAAGGGTATGGCTGTGTATGTCAGAAAATATGTCAAAAGTTGTGACATATGCCAAAGTGTTGGAATCCTCCATGGTATTTTGTTCAGCTTCTCTCCACTTACACACTTATATGTCTCTATTACGTCCTCTGACACATGTTCTACACACTTACATCACCCACCCACCACATCCTTACACCACAATCAACAACCCACATTTAACACTCTGCCTGAACCTAGTTCAGCATGCACTACTTATACACACACCCCCACTTTGTATCACTCTATGGTATTCTGCAATATGTCATACCATGTCTCCTCACTCTGCAGCCTAGCCCACACCACTTTCTACCATGCCCTTGCCACCCTCAATATCATCTGCTTTCTTCTCTCCTTCATTGGCTCATGCTTGTGCAAACACAAAGGACAAAAATGACCACAAAGAAACCACAAGGAGAACTCACTCCAAATGAAATACCATCAAATCCTTGGCAAACCATATCCACAGATCTTATCACACAACTACCAGATAGCCAAGGATATGATTCAATTCTCATAGTGGTTGATCATTTTTCAAAAATGATTCACACCATGGCAACAACATCTGATGTTACAGCAGAAGGAGTGGCATGATTGTTCAGAGACAACATTTGGAAGCTTCATGGACTACCTGAAAAGATTTTATCAGACCGAGGTCCTCAATTTGCCTCCAAAATGATGAAGGAATTGAATTGGTTGTTAGGTATCAAAACTGCCTTATCCACAGCCTATCATCCACAAACCAATGGTCAAATGGAAAGAATAAATCAAGAGATAGAATAATATCTCCATATTTTTGTAGATCATCATCAATCTGACTGGATGAATTGGTTACCAATGGCAGAGTTCTGTTACAATAACAGAGTCAATGCTTCAACCAAATATTCTCCTTTCATGTTGAACTCTGGACAAAATCCACGAATGGGATTTGAACCGGGCAAGACATCCACTATTGATTCAGTAGAAAATTTTGTTGAAGGATTGAAAAGGATGAGGGAAGATGCAGAGTCAGCGCTAAAGAAAGCAGCTGATGATATGAAGAAATACTATGATGCACATAGAGGAAGAACTCCTCAATATCAAATTGGAGATAAAGTCTGGTTAGACACATCTAACATACAGACAGGACGACCAACTAGAAAATTGGATCACAAAAGACTTGGACCTTATCCCATCACCAAAGTGCTTTCAAATAATGCCTATGAATTAGCACTTCCCAAGTCCATGAAAATCCATCCTGTTTTTCATGTTGTCAAACTACTCCCATACTCTCCAAATGATATTCCAGAATGAGTCGTAAAGCCTCCTCCACCTCCCATTATCAAAGACAATGTTGAACAATACAAAGTCAAAGAGATCTTAAATAGCAGAAAACATCACAGACAAACTCAATATCTCATCAAATGGAAAAACTACCCAGAAGATGAAAATTCCTGGGAACCAGCATGTATCATGATCAAAGGCATACCCAAGCTGGTTAAAAAATTCCATTACACATATCCTGCTGCTGTCAGATCAATTCAACATTGTTCTATTCCAATCAAACAACTATCAGACTCAGCCACTTTACCCACTCGAGGATCAGAGCATGCTGCTGGATTGGATCTTTACAGTGCAGAAGAAATTGTAATTCCTGCACATGGTCAGAAACTGGTTGATACTCAAATCTTCTTGGCTATACCAGACAACTGCTATGGACGTATTGCTCCTTGCAGTGGTCTGGCTGTCAAAAATTCCATTCATACTGGAGCAGGAGTTATTGACTCAGACTATTGTGGATCTGTAAAGATTCTTCTAGTTAATCTCGGTGACAATGACTTTGTTGTCAACATCAAAGACCAAGTTGCTCAGTTGATTCTAGAACACATCTCCCTTGCTAAAGTCAAAGAAGTTGATTCATTGGATAACACACAATGTGGAGATAAAGGTTTTGGGTCTATGGGAACTTCTGCTGTTCATCAAGTCATCTCACCCTAAGAAGGGGGGTATTTGTCAGAATGTACTTATTTTTCTTTTCATTTTACAATTTCTTTCATCCTGATCACTCAAGATCTACCAGAGATATCTTATCTCATTTTATCAGATCATCAGTAGATCTTATCGCAATTATCTATGATACATATTCATTTGGTCATCAGGCCACTTACTATACAATTATGACTACATTTCCCACAGACACTTATTGATGCAGTGCAATGCTGCACATCTTAGTTACATACACCTGCCCTACAGTGACAGCACATGGTCTGTGTGCTGATCCCTGTAGTATATATAGGAGTCTCTTGTAGTTCTTTAGCTTTATACATCTGAGATATCTGCTACACAGCATGACTCTTCTTAAGGTGTATTGTCTCCATCCCTTGCCAATCCCCCTTCTCTTCAGTTGTGACCTTGCTGTCTTAGCATGTGCCTCACAACATCTCCTTCATGGTCATGAAGCTCTCACAGTTTCTGTCCAATCCTCTGCCTCTTCATCTTTCCCTTGCACATCATATCTTGCAATACCTCAAAGGCACACTACACCTTCACATCTGATATGGCAAGAATGAAGGCACCAGTATGGTTGGGTATTCTGACTCTGACTGGGCTGCTGACAGGGATGACTGCAAATCTGTTGGGGCATATGTCTTCATGCTGGGAGGAGGTGCCATTGTCTGGGAATTGAGAAAACAACACATGGTATCCCTTTCCTCCACAGAAGCAGAATATATGTCACTGTCTCAGGCTGCTGCTCAAGGGATGTGGCTGCAGTCATTGTTGAAGGAGATATGTTTTGGTTTCACTTTCCCTCTTCTATTATATGGTGATAACAAGGGTTCCATTGACATTGCTACAAATCCTATCATCACTCACAGAACCAAGCACATAGACATATGCCATCACTATATCCATGAATGCATCTCATCCCATGCCATTGCTGTTCAGCATCTTCCTTCTTCTCTCATCACTGCTGACATTCTGACCAAGCCCCTTTCACTTCCTCTTTTTTCTTCCCATCACTCTGCCCTTGGTCTCTTGGAGTGTGTTCCCAGTAAGGGGGGGTGTTGATGAACATATGCTTAATAATGTCTACTTCCTTTTTGGGTTCCATACTGTACACACACACACCTTTGTACATATACTTACACACATTTGTTGTCCATACTTCTATGGTCTGTGCACTACCTCACTTACTATAAGTAGTATGTAATGACAGGGTACACAATAAGAACTATTCCAGTTCCATTCTCACACATGACCTGCCTTCATCATACTGCTGACATATGGACCTGGCATTGCCACTGAGGTCACATTGGCATAGACTCCATCCTGCACATGGTCCACAATGGTATGGTCAAGGGCATGGCCATCACTGGTGATGTGACCTGCAACACTCTCAGGATATGCAAGCCTTGCATCAAGGGCAGGCACACATGACACAATGTCACAAAATCAACACAGATGCATGCTGACACAGCACCTGGCTGCATCTTTTCAGATCTGTGTGGGCCCATGCAAATGTGCTCCTGCAAAGGGTAAAACCACTTTGTGACATTTATTGATGACAAGTCACACAAGGTCTTCATCCATGGCTTGAAACACAAATGTGATCTGCACAAATGTCTCACCAACTTTGTTGCATGCACTGAAGTTGAGACCAGCACAAAAATGAAGGCACTCCATTCAGATGGCAGAGGCAAGTATATGGGCAGGTGCATGCAGAAGTTCCTGCAGGTGTGTGGCATTAAACACAAAATGATGACCACTGACATGCTGCAACACAATAGTGTCACTGAACACATGAATCACACACTCATGGAGACTGTGTGCACCCTGCTCACTGATGCCAACCTCCCACATTCTTACTGATATGATGCTATTGAGTATGCTGCTTACTTGCACAACATAGTGACAACATGCATACTTGAAGATGATCTCACACCAGAAGAATCCTGGAGTGGTAACAAGCCCAACATTGCTCTTGTTCACATCTTCAGTTGCAAAGCCTTCATCCATATTCCAGACAAGTACCAATGCAAACTTGACATGAAGTTGCTGCTCTGCACCTTTATTAGCTACACATGCAATTGACATGCCTACTGCCTGGTCCACCACCCAAGTGGGCACATCATCTAATCACACAACATGATCTTTGATGGAGGGGGCCCCACAAAACACTATGGGCAGATCATCTTTGATCCTGACATGGATGACTCAGAGTCCCATGACTGTGATACTTATTGAAACATGGGCAAAGTGGCAAACAGCAGGTTGAACATCATTGTGTTGAGATAGGCTTGTGAGCCCAGGTGGAGATAAAAGAGCCAAGAGGACAACAGTCCAGAGGGCTAGATAGACAGCTAGAGAGATAGCTAAAGATAGCTGTAAGATGGAGAAGATGTGTACCAGAGGGTAGAGGGTACACAGAAGAGAGAGAGCTGCATAGAGCAGATATGTCAGAAGAAGGTTGAGAGAGGAGAAGAGATACTCACCTCAGCAACATGCAGAAGTGCTGAGGTAGTATGATGATGAGGTAAGAAAGATATAGTAAGGGCAAAATAGAGTTAGAGAGGAGCCTAAACTGTAAAGAGAAAAGAAATGCCAATAAGGTGAGATAAAAAAAGAGGTAAGTGTAAGAGTGTGTAAGGGTAAGTCCAGCAGCCTAAGATAGCCAAAAATCAACACTAGGAATTGGCACCACAAGATGCATGGTGCACTTCTGGGACTCTTCTTCACCTGCACCATATCAGACTCTGGCATTTATGTCTCCACCTCATTGTCCAAGCCCCTCATCATTGTCCTCTATGTAGATGACATCACCATTCTTGGAGGCTTGCTTGATGAAGTCAATGCCTGCAAACAAGCCCCCAAAGTACTCTTCCAGATGATGGATCTTGGTGAAATCACTTCCTATCTGGGCCTACATGTCTCATGTGACAGATCTCAGTGCATACTTGAAATTGATCAATGAGAGTACATCACTGATGTCTTGGATCACCTCAGCATGGAAGACTGCAATCCTGCCACCACTCCCCTTCCAGCAGCTACTCACTCATCAAATCCCCTGCTTCCCACATCACATCCCATGATCTGCACTCCACATATCAACAGCTCATTGGATCCCTTCTCTATGCTGCCACTGTTTTGCAACCCAATATCTCCTTCACCATTATGAAGTTATCCCAATTCTTATCCAACCATTCACCATCTTACCTTTCTGCCACTAAGCACATCCTTCATTATCTGAAAGGGTCACCTCAGTATCACCTTTGATATGATGGGAACACTGATGCTGGCATGGTAGGATACTCAGATTCAGACTGGGCAACAGATCTGGATGAATGTAAATCCATTGGGGCATATGTCTTCCTCCTTGGGAATGGTGCCATCATGTGGTCATCTCAGAAATAACATACTGTGCCACTGTCTTTGACAGAAGCAGAGTACATGCCCCTATCACAGGCTGCTGCACAGGGCAAGTGGTTGTGTTCATTATTGTCTGAATTTGGCTCCCCCATCACTTCTCCTCTCCTACTATATGGTGATAACAAGGGATCAATTGACACTGCTAACAATCCAGTTACTTCCTGTGGTACTAAACATATTGATATACATCATCATTTCATACAGCAGTGTGTTTCAGATGGCACCATCATCCTTCAATATCTCCCTTCTCACCTTGTGTCAGCTGATGTACTTACAAATCCACTTCCCCTTCCTTCCTTCTCTTTCCATCACTCCCAACTTGGTCTTGTTGAGGTGTGTCCACAGTAAGGGGGGGTGTTGACATTTTACACTTATTATTTTTAGCCTACTAATTACCTCATTCCTTTTTTGTCTCCTTCATACTGCACACAACACACTCAAAGTAACACATCTGTTCTACTCAATGCATATGGCCTGTCTTCAATTAAAGGTGAAGAGATAGAGTCCTTACTATGTACAGTTGGAGCTAAGCTCACAGCTGTAGTTAATGCTATGCTCTACTAGTAAGTAAATTCAAAAGAAGAAAGAAAAACAAGTCTGTTATGAGGTGCCAAAGCAAGTGCCTTGTAACAGTTCATTTACCTGACCCACATTGTTCCCCTTCTAGGGTCTCTTTTGTTCTTGTAGTTAGGACTCTTCTCTAACTCCATAGTTGTCCTACTATATCTTCTTCCTCCTCTTGCCCCAAACCTCAGCACTTTTATCTGTCACTGAGGTGAGGCTCTTGTCTACTCTCTCTACTCTACCTGCCTCTTAGTCTCTCTTCTGTTACACCTTTTGTCACACACCTGTCACATATCTCTCTATCTCTCTATATGCTCATCTTGTCTTTCAGGTACTATCTCATGTCATCTTAGCACTTTTATCTGTCACTGAGTCTCTCTTCTGTCATGCCTTTTGTTGTGCATTCATCATCTATCTCTCTATCTCTCTATACACTCATATTGTCTTTCAGACACTTGCCTTATCTCTCAGCCACATCTTTTGTCACACATTTATTGCATATCTTGCTGCATCTGTGTATGCTCCTCTGATCTCTCAGCTATGTAGCTGTCTTGGTGTTGGATTTCATCTGCTATTTATGCCACTGAGCAGTTCCCATTGCCATATTCTCTTATCTACATCTTATCTTGCCTCTCCCATCTCATCTACATCTAATCATATTCATCTTATCTTCTTACATCATCTCTTACATCTTATCTGGCCATGCTCTTCATCTACTGCTTTTAGCAACCTCTTTATCTTTGTATTTGGAGTGAAGTTACAACTCTATAGTTTCATCTCCATATCTACTCTTTCCCTCATCATCTTTGCCTCTCTCTAAGTCTTTCTACCCTCTGGAAAGCATCTGTCCCACTGTCTGCACCCTCATGTCTGGCATCTCTTCTCTTGTGGCTCTGCTCTTCTCAACCATCTGTTTCCTTTCCCTTTCTCCAATACAATCTGTCATCACCCTTTTGTTTGTCTCAGCTGTTGGCCCCCTCCTGTGTCATCACTTGGGACTATGTCCTGAATTTCTTGCTCTGCCTCTGTGGCATGAAGCTATTTTATCCAATATAAAATCATCATCAACTACTCATTTCAACATATCTGCTTCAGGGCAGCTGTGGTGGATATGGCCCAGGCATGAACAATTCTAGCAGAGTCATTGAGTGGGAAATGGGGTAGTGTTACAAGGCACTTGCTCAGGCACCTCATAATGGTTTTCTTTTTTCTATCTTACTTACTATAAGTATAGTATCAACTTCAGCTGTGAGCTTAGCTCCAACTTATAGTAAGGACTCTATCATCTCACCTTTATAGTACTGTGGTATTACTGCAGCAGAGGTTACCTCTAAGTACTATAAAGTGTCTTTATCTTTTCTTCCTTTATTTATTATAACATTTACTTGCTAAGGACTATTACTATACAATCAGCAAGGACTCATCTTATCTCATCTTTGTTTGTCTTTGTTTATCTCTCATTCACTTCACACTTGTGGCTACTTTACTTTAGCTTACTATGGACACATCTCAGGTCACATGACTTCATTGATTGTACAGCAATCATTGTTGATCAATGAACCTTATTATTTGTA
>QLPN01013695.1:0-54179 GCA_003314395.1 Albatrellus ellisii
ATCGTTATTGGTGGAATTATCCTCATAACCATCTCGCTAATCCCACTCTTCATCGTCATCTGGAATCTCTATTACGTTCATAACACCAATATCCAAACTTTGGTTACCAGGAGTAACATTCTAGACCTTCCCTAAGACCGTCCAATAGGCCGCTCTTAGCAGTAAGGGCAACATAGGTTTAGGGAGGAGCCTGAACCATTAAGAGAAAAAACAAGATAAGATGAAGAGGGAGATAAGGATCCATAGTATGTAATAGTGTATGCCCAGCATCATATAACAGGCAGAAACTGACATATGCAACTTTCACAACTTCATAGACCTCTCTATGTACTATATATATTATATAACTCCTAGCAATATTCCCAGTTCTGTTCATGTGGGATATCCACTAGCCTATGCCACATGTGATTTATTTTAGGTGTTTCTGTTTAGGTTGTTGTACAGGCATGACTAGTGTCAGCCTCACAGGTAGGGGATAGGTGGTAGCTGTGCTGTGTTGGTACAGCAGTGGTGTAGGTGGACAGGTGGCTGCTGTCAGGACATGTTATTTTCCTTTTTTGCTTTACTATATTTTATGATTTCCTTTGACATTATCACTGAAGATCTGCTCTCTATATCTAATCATTGTTCTCAGATCTCTCATGATTACATATGACTCATAATCTATTTGTCATTGGGCCAATTACTACACTGATATGACTACATTTCTCACAGATGCTGCACATCCTTACTGATGCTGTGCAATGCTGTGCATTGCTTACTGATACTTATCTGAGGGCTAATAGCTATTGGTAGATAAGCCTCTGGCACCTGTCACCAGTACTATACCTGCCCTAAAGATTGAAAAGCTCCTATGATAATGAGGCTTGAGACTGCAAGCATATGCAGAAAGATGAACAACTGATGTGATAATTGATCAAGTATAAGACTGCAGATATAAGTACAGATAGGTGCAGCACACAGACCATGTGAGCATGAGTGGCTGAGAGTGTGTTGCAGTATAGTAGGAAATGAAAAAGCTTAATGCCCCCCCCCCTTACTGAGAACACATGTCATGAAGACCTAGTGAGATATGATGAGAGAGAAAACAGGTGGTTTAGTCAATGTACCAGCAGTAATAGATGCAGAAGGAAGACAATGAATGATGATGGAGGATTCAGCAACATATTGATGAATAAAATGGAAATGAATGTCAATATGCTTGGAGCCCCTCCCTATGATGGGGTTGTTGGCAACATCAATGGACCCCTTGTTATCCCCATGCAGAACTATGGCTTCAGTCTGCACAAAACCAATCTCCTGAAGTAGAGTCCTAAGCCACTTTGCCTGAGCTGCTGCTTGGGACAGAGCCATAAATTCAGCTTCCATAGAGGACAGAGAGATGACCTGTTGTTTGCATGATACCCAGGCAACTGCTCCATCTGCTAACTTGAACACATACATGCCCATTGACCAGTGATTGTTTTTGTCAACTGCCCAGTTGGAGTCAGAGTACCCATACAGCCCAGAGTTTGTCAGTCCATTATATTGAATGTACTGATGGAGAGAGCCTTTAAGGTGCCTTGCTGCATTTAGGCGTTCTCAAGCTGGATTGGTGATAAACTGGGAAAGTTTAGTGACAGTGAATGAGATATTGGGGCAAGAGATGATAGCAGCATAGAATAGTGAACTGATCAATTATTGATACTCTGATCAGAGTGAGGAGGAGATATTGGTGGACTTGGTGAGTGAAATGGACAATGGTAAGGGAGTGGGAGTAGGATTGCAATCAGTGAGTTTGAAGTGATTCAAGATGTTGGAAATGTAGGCTGTCTGGTCAATTTCAAGTAGTCATTTGCTCCTGTCCCTGGTGATATGGAGGCCATGGTAGGAATTAGTTTCACCAAGGTCATGTTGAACTTTCTCATGCTACTATACTGTGTCACACTCCTAGCCACAATTTACCACATGGTCTGTGCACACTACTTACTTGTATATAAAGGTAGCCATCTTGTACTGAATCAATAACACTTCTGATGTTTCTGCTCCCTCACTCATCTGCCACTCTGAGCACCAGTTGACTGGTTGTTCTAACTCTCATCTTGCATATGCCCACAGTCTCAAACCCCAGACTCCTGGGAGTTCATCAGGTCAGTCATCTTGAACATTGCAGAGAGTGAGGATTTGAGGGAGAGAACTTTGCTGAGGAGTCCTCCAAAGATGGTGAAATCATCTACATAGAACACAACTATGAGAGGAGCAGAGGAGGTGGTGGAGATGTAGATGCCAGAATCTGCAAAGGCACAGGTAAAGCTGAGGCTGAGCATTGCAGCATGTGCCTTGTGATGCCATTGCTGTGATGCTTGTTTGAGACCATAAATGACCTTGTTGAGTTTGCAGACTTTGTATCCTGACCCCTCAACAATGAACCTGTCACAAACACAAGGCAGTACACCTTATCACTCCCTTTATTTTTTTTACTTTCCTTCTCTTTCTTGATTTTCTATGGCTTTAACATATCTTAGTTACAGCCCACCATTATTGAACAAGTATTGCTTACATAAGCATAACCAACTCCTAACCCAATAATAGATATTCATTTACTTATCTCAAATATACCAATAGTGCATGTGAATAGTTGATGATGTCATTCCTTCTTTCATTCCTTATTACATCTTCTCTAATTCTCAATCAGATCCAACAGGCAGATCACCTTCCTTTTTCATCCTAGGGTACCTTACAATACTATCTTATATCCCATTGCCTCAGACTGACTGATTGACTCTTATATCCAGGGAAGGCTATATGCCTGCACTAACTAGTACAGTATATATATGTTTTACCATTATTACCTTAGAACCATAGCTTATCCTCTTGTTGTTTAGCTACCCAGTTTACTGGTGTCTCTAGCAATAGGAGTCCCTCTTATCTGTTCATTGTGTGTCTTGGCCAGACACACACTCTGAATCTGTCTCCTGCTTTCCTGATTTACTGAAGATCTTGCAGTTTCCTCTTATATAGGGGGTGAACCCTTGACCTTACCTGAAGCATCCTGACCATGCTCTGAATCTCAGTAGTATACCTTGGGACCTCCTGTCTATAGGATTTGGCCATAGTTTGTGTGCTGAATCCTTACAGAACCCATATGGTTGTGACATGTAAATGTCTTCTTCAGATCTCTGTTGAGAAATGCTGATTCAACATCCATGGAATGCACTTCCCAATCTTCTAGAGTGGCTATGGTGAGGTGTGCAGAGGGATTCAAAGTGGGTGACTGGTGAGAATGTTTCAGAGTAGTAGATTCCATGTCTTTGTGTGAATCCTTTTGCAACTGGTCTAGTTTTATAGCATCTATCAGATTTGTGCTTAAACACCCACTTGTTTTTATCCAAGTTTTGTCCCACTGGTAGATCTATGAGATCCCATGTGTGCAGTTTTGTCAGCACCTGGAGTTCCTGTAGGCAGGCAGCATTCCAGGAGTCAGCAGAATCAGAGGTGGGCACTTGCTTGAGTGTGAGTGGTGTAAGACCTGCAAGCAGGCTACTGATCATCTAGGTTACTTACATATTTAACAGCCAGGCACCTGAACAATACAGCAGCATGTAGTACAATACATACCTTACTAAACACATGCTTTCTATGTGGATCTGAACAGAGTGAGGTACATATGCAACTACTGTATTTAAGGAGTCTGGGGTGTGCCCCTCCTCTCCAGTTACTCTCCAGTTAATACAAGCTATCACAAGCTACCAGATGAGTCATGCAGATTCTACACTACACAGAGCCTGCCACTATCCCATTTTATGCTGTCTTAATATCATCCTCATCCCTTTCATTATGTGTTCAAGTCCAAGAGCCTGCTGCTCTGGTCTTACATATCTCTCTAACTAACCTCAAAACCTCACACTTGCACAGAAGCCCACAAGCCTCCATACATCTAGAGCCCACCCTTGTTCATCTTTAACAGTTTTTCTTTCATCTTTATCATCCTGGTGGGAATCTAGACATCAGCTCATATGCCAGCAGCACCACAAGTTAAAACCATGGCACATGATGACAAAGGTAAGTTTGCACCCAGAAACAAAGCTAACAAGCCTGCACCATCCAGCAGAACCCCAGGAACCCTCTCTGATGACCCTACCACACCATTGCAAGACTCACCAGCAGTGAGCTCATGCAGAAACCCAACTCATACACCAACAACATGGCATCACCTCCATACCCCCTATGCACAGCAGCACCCACTGCATGAGCATATGCAACTCTGTCACAATACACATTCACACCCATGTTGCACTCATCATCTATGATGGGCCCTGCTGCCATGCTGCAACAATGGTCAACCAAAGCCCCACTATTCTCCAGAAAGTCACACAACTTCAAAGACTTCCTCACAGAGTATGAGGACCTTGCAGACATGTACCAGCTGTCTGAGGAACAAAAAATGGAAGGTACAATCAAGTACATACCATTGGCCCTCAAAGGCTTCTGACATGATCACAATGGGTATGTCACAGCATCCTGGACTACCTACAAGAAGACCCTGTCCAAGCTTTACCAGGATGAATCAACTGAGAAGCATTATACTAAAAAGCAGCTATGCATGCTAGTCCAAGAACAGCCCCAGTACTGCATGAGGGACTCCTGAGATGTTGGGGAATACTACTGCAAGTTCCTCACCATTGTGGGACCCCTAGTGTGCAACAGGAAGAAGACCATGATGAAACATTTTGTTTCAGTTTCCACCCTGCTGACCATGATCTGCTACAAAACTGGCTTCTTGCTACAAACCCTATGCATGACACCACCACCCCATATGACTTTGAAGTGGTATACAAAGCTGCTAGAACCCTGTTCTCTAGTGCGCAGTTCTACCCTGCATGGCAGCAAAGTCAAGATGACATTCAAGAATACTCAGACTCATATGAGGACATAGCACCCAGCTATGCAAGATGGCAGAGCTCTAGAAAGTATAAGACAAGTCAGCATGGGTATGACAATGACATCAATGAAGAAGAAAGGGACCAGCCTGCACAATGCCCCCCTACTCACAACAACAACCCTAGCTCCAGCTGATAAGGAATACAGTATCAGATGTGAAAGCAGTCCACTTTACTGATGCACCACAGACAGCACACAGCTCCAACAGCACTGACTGGCAAAGCCCTATCACAGTTAGTAATGCAGATAAACACCCTTACACCCTCTGACCCCATATATGCCATTCTCTATTACTGCTGCAAACAGGAGTTCCCTGCCATCATGCCAGACCTACCAAAACTGATATTCAGTGCTCCAAGCTCAGCACTCAACTTCCAGTGGACCCCAGCACCAGTACAAGGTATGGTCAATCCAATGTACAGCACAACTTTCATGCCCCCAGTGCAGCAGCTAGATGGTTGTGCTTTCTGCACCCAATACAGCCACTGAATTTGAGACTGCCAAATCACAGACAACTACATCCAGTGTGGCCTAGCAGTCTTTCATGATGGTCACATTATGTTGCCCAACTATGCACCAGTCCCTAATGATGGAACCAGGTGTGATATTCAATTCAGCATTGACCACTGGCTGGCTGGGCAAGCACCACTGATAGCAGCAGCAGCAGCAGTGGCACCCCCACCACCAAACACAGCTCCCCAACAGACAGCTTTCATCAGAGAGGTCCTTCCAAAACCAAAACCAGCCCCAATGACTAGAGGACTCACCTAACAGTCCTCACCAAACTAATATGATCCAAATAACAGATTTTACTAATGAACCTGATGATGAAAATGTGGACTTTACAGGAGTTTTTAATAAATTCAGCACAGAGAAACAATGCAAGGATGTTCATACCATGAAGAGTACCCCAGCAGCCTCAACCAGCTCACCCCCCTCTACTGGGCAACCCAGATACCACTCAATGCTGAATACCCAGCACTAGTTGCAGAGCTTGCAACACTCATATGGAAAGGCTGACTCCCAGTGGCAACACCAGCACAGGTCCTAGCAGCTAGCCCAGCTATATACAAACAGTTCATTGAGAGGCTACACACTAAATGCATTGAAAGTGCAGTCTTTGAGGAAGTACCCATGAATACAGCTGAATCTACTTATCACTTATCACAGGAAGTCTTTGAGCTCACAGAGCCACAACACACAGCATTCTCACTACCCTTATGTGAAATAGAGATCCTCATAAATGATTTCTTGTCAGAATGCACAATTCTAGACCAGGGTTTGCAGATCATAGCCATATGGGTGGATGTGGCCAAGGCATGCAGTGTGCACATCAACACAGCCCATTGAATGGAGATGGAAGGTGCTAATGGCACCAAAACTTGGACTGTGGGCTGCATGGAAAACTTAAGTATCAGAATAGGCAATCTCACCCTTGTTATACATGTGCATGTACTTGACTATGCACCATTCTGTGTCCTTTTGGCCACCCCTTCTACAGCCTGCTCCTTTGCAAAACAGAAGACCACCCTAATGGCAGGGTCTCTGTCACCCTCCACAAGCAGACACATCACATACCTTTGTTGTGGGGACTCAAGCATGTACAATGCAACCTGCAAGTCAGTCTCTTATATGGGAGCAGGTACCAATGATCCTGAGCACTTCAACATACCTGCAAAACACTGTGCATGCAGTCTTCCAAGACCCTCTGGCTCATGACATATTCACATACAAGAAAGTCACCCAGAAAGTCCACCCAGTCTCAATGACACTGCCAGAACAGTTCCAGGTTGTTGTCAGAATGTACTTATTTTTCTTTTCATTTTACAATTTCCTTTACCTTTATTGCTTAAGATCAACAAGATATATCTTATCAGATCATCAGTAGATATTATTGTGATTATCTATGACTCATATCCATTTGTCATTGGACCACTTACTGTACAGTCATGACTATACTTCTCACAGTTACTTATTGATGCTGTGCAATGCTGCACATTGCTTACTGATAGTTCTCACAGATGCTGTGCATCTTACTTACATATGCCTGCCCTATAGTGACAGCACATGGTTTGTGTGCCATTCTCACTAGTATATATAGGGTCTTCTATAGTCTGTAGTCTTCAGCTCTATACATCTGAGATATCCACTACATGGTATGACTCATCTTAGAAAGTATTGTCTCATATCTTCACCAATCCTTCCTCCTCAACAGTTGTGACCTTGCTGTCTAGTGTGCACCTCAGAGTTGTACACAAGTGACCCATAGATCCTCTACTCACATTGACCCCTCTGCCAACACATCCACCACTCTTCAGACTGGGCACACACCTAACCACTGAATGGCTAGAGGGTCTGCAAATCAACAAGGCTGGTTTTCCAAAACCAATAAGGTCCAGCTGGTGCTAAGAGCAGCCTATTGGATGGTCTTAGGGAAGGTTTGCAATACCTATACCCCTGGTAACAAGGTAGTTGTTGTGTGCTTGATAAGTGTAGTAAACATTCCTGATGACAATGAAGAGTGGGATCAATGAGATAGTGATGAGGATGACACCACTGATGACTGAACAAGGATCCAGAGTGACAAGTTAAGGATGTCTTAGCATGACTTAGAGGTCTTAGACTTAGTTCTTAGAGAATAGTGTGAGGCAGTAGCAAGCTTAGGTCAAGCACATTGTAGGAGAATCCCTAGATTGTGAAGTTGACAAAATTGGGGTTTAAGACTGCCAGTCTTTCAACTAGTTATACAAAACCAGAGTTCTAAAGATAGTACAAGTAATTAAAGTTCACAGATCAATGATGATTATGATTGTGCAGCAATCAATGATATCATGTGATTTGAGACACATCCATAGTCAGCTGGTTGTAAAATAGCCACAAGCACAAGTGAAATGAGAGATAAACAACAGCAAATAAAGATGAAATAAGATAAGTCCTTGCTAACTGTATAGTGATAGTCCTTAGCAAGTAAATATTATCATAAGTAAAAGAAGATGAAAAGAAATAAGAAAGCTTTATAGTACTTGGAGTAAAATGAAGGCAGGTCATGCACAAAGAGGGAACTTGAATAGTTTTTATTCTTATACAGTGACGATCTACTCTACTTACAGTAAGAGAGACCATGCACAGATCATTGAACTATCAACAAGAAGAAAGTGTACATATGTATGTCTGTGTATGTGTGTGTGTACATTAGATGAGCCAAAAAAGGAAGGAGCAGATTAGTCATATACAATTGTCAACATAAAACTCTTAGTGCAGTATGTAAATATGTTGTTATTTAAGGTTCTTCACCAACTCTCTCATCTTTTTCTTATCTCGAGATTTCCAGACTTTGTGTTACATTTGCTCATATCTTTCTTTGTCCTGATCCATTTGAGTTCTAACTCTGCACATACATAGTACACATGCTTATAGTTCAGACTCTGCATTTATGCATACTATAAAAGAGTTCCTGGGTGGTGCAACTGCTTTCTTCAGTTGCTCATCTTGTACTCTAGGTACTGTAACTTTACACTTACTCTAATTACTTAGTTGCTCATCTCGGACTCTAGTCTCCCACTTAGTGTGGTGTTTGTAGTGCTCCCTTCTTCATCACAAGTCACTGTCTATTGAAGTTTAACAAAATACTGTAGTACTATAAAGGAAAAGAGATAGAGTCCTTACTATAAGTTGGAGCTAAGCTCACAACTGTAGTTAATACTACACTTATAGTAAGTAGGATAGAAAAAGAACAAGAAAAAGAAAAAAACAAGTCTGTTATGAGGTGCCTAAGCAAGTACCTTGTGACAGCTGGTACAACACATCCTACACACTAATGAGCTTATGCTAGCATGGACTGAAGCAGAAAAAGGGAGGTTTAAAGATGAGTACTTTGACCCAGTTGTCATCCCAACAATGGAGCATATACTGTGGGTCCACAAAAACATACCCATCCCCACTGGCATCATGAGTGACATCATTGAAATCTTCAAAGACAAAGTAGCTGCCAGTGTATATGAGCCTTCTGATGCTCCATATCAGTCACACTGGTTCTGTGTTGCCAAGAAAGATGGTAAACTGTGGCTGGTACATGACCTACAGCCCCTCAATCAGGTAATGATAAAGAATGCTGCCATACCACCATTTGCCAAATAGTTCTCTGAAAGCTTTGTGGGATGCATGTGCCTCTCCATTATGGACCTTCTCATTGACTTCAATCACCATATGGTCACAGTAGAATCCTGCAACCTGACAATATTTCAGTCACCACTCTGCATGCTATGAAATAAAAGCTTACCCATGGGATGGACAAACTCCATGCCCATTTTTCATGGTGATGTTTCATCTATTCTTGAACCCAAGATACCACATGTCACAAAACATTTCATTGATGACTGCAGTGTGTGTGGACCTGCCACACACTACAAGCTCCCAAACAGAGGTTTTGAAATGATCCCAGAAGACCCTATGATCCACCATTTTGTATGGGGACACCTAACAGGTGTGCATAGAATCATGCACCACCTTGGGCATGCAGGTGCCACCAGATCTGCTAAAAAAACTATTCATTTGCATCCCAGAAGTTATCATTTTAGGGCAGAAATGCATGTATGGAGGCCACCTCCCTGATGACTCCAAGATCACCAAAATCCATGACTGGGATGCATGCAGAAACCTGACAGAGGTGTGCATCTTCCTGGGCACCTGCAGAATGATAAGCATCTGGATCCCACAATACTCCAGGCTCATGCAGCCACTCAACAACCTACTATGGAAGGATGTTGAATTCATGTGGATGGTGGAGCATGAGCAAGCAATGGCAAAAATAAAAGAGTATATCTGCAACTCACCAGCTTTGCACCCCATAGATTACTCCTCCAGCTGAGAAATCTTCTTGGCTGTTGACTCTTCCATAATCACCATAGGATGGATTCTATCACAGGTCAGTGCTGATGACATTCAATACCCTTTGTGATTTGGGTCAATTTCATGGAATGAGCAAGAAAGCCACTACTCACAGCCAAAAATTGAACTATGCAGCTTGTTCTGCATGCTCCAGGCCCTGCATATACACATTGTGGGCATGTGCAACCTCACAGTGAAAATGGATGCAGAATACATACATGGAATGCTGAATAACCTGGACATACAGCCCAATGCAGCCATGAACTGATGGATAATGGACATCCTGCTTTTTGACTTCAAACTCAAGCACATACCTGCTGGAAATCACCAGGGACCTGACAGTTTGTCTCAAAGACCACTATTTGAAGGTAAAGACAAAGAGGAGGGCCCAGAGGATTGGGTCAACAACATACTAGGTTTAGGGATATGGGTGGCAAGTTGGATGGCAGAAGCTACATAAGGATGAGCAGTGGTAGATGTATTAGGTGTTGAAACTAGAGCAATGGCCACAAAATGTCTAAAACAAAACAATATGACACATCAAATAAGCAGTATGACAAATAACCAACAAAAGAATAAGGAAAAAGAACTTACCAATGAAAATGCAATAGCACCAGTCAAAAACAAGCATAAAGATAGTCCAGAAAACAAAGAAAAATCTCAGCAGGGATAGGATTCAAGGAGTGAAGGAGGAATAACAGGGAAGGGAGAAGAAACCACTAAGCCACTAAGTACATGCACCACCAAAAGAGGAACAAGGGGTTGGACAAAAGGGGCAAGAATGCACAGGGAAACAGGCAGGCACCAGATGGGCTTATGAGCAAGAGGCAGGAGACAGCTGAGGACAAGTGGTCAAACAAGAGAAGAGAGGAGCAGAGTGCAAGGGCAGAAAGGAAAGGGGATCCACAGGCTGTGCAGGAGCAGGACATAGAGGACATCAGGCAATATCTCATGATGGGCATGTGCCCAGTTCACCAAACATGCACAGCAGTTAGAAGGATGAGCAGGAAGCTCACATATTTCTTTGTGCATGCAGGGTAACTCTGGTGACAACAAGTACACAGATGACACCAACTGGTTGTTCCACCATCACAGTAGCCAGGGCTGATTTGGGAGGCACATAGTGCACTCAACTACTGTGGCTTCTACCCAACATGCCATACCTTGCTGGATAGGTTCTGGTGGCCAGGACTTGAAACCAATATAAAACAGCACATCAACACCTGCCACACATGTCAGTTACATCAAACAACCAAAGTATGCATCCCACCTACTGTTGATGTACCCACACCACTCTTCCAGAAGATGTACACAGATTCCATGCTGATGCCACCAGCTGTGGGCTGCCACTACATTGTACAAGACTGGTGCTCACTGACAGCATGGCTGGAATGGCAAATGCTATGACATGAGACCAGATGCACACTCAGCATGTTCCTATTTGAAGAAGTACTTTGCAGATGGGGGGGGTAGAGGAAATCATCACCAACAATGGTGCAGCATTCATATCAGCCCTGGACTGGCTACAGAAGAGGTATGGCATCACACACATCCACATATCCACCTACAACTCCCACACCAATGGGATCATCAAAAGGCAACACCACAATTCATGACTCAATAGTCAAGGCTTGTGATGGCAACATCAGCAGGTGGCCAACAATCACACCTCACATATTCTGGTCAGACTGTGTCACAACCCACAAAGCAACAGGCCATTCCCCATTCTTCATGGCACACAGAATAGAACCCTTTACATCATTGAAGCCACCTTCCTCATTCCTGATGTCTCCAAGCTACTAACTACATCTGAGTTAATAGCCCTGCATGCATGGCAGCTTGAAAAGCATGACAACAACCTAGCAATTATCTGCACCCACATCCTACATAGCCACTTCTCATCAATGAAGCAGTTCACTTCTCAGTTTGCCAGCATGATCCATGACCATGACTTCCAGCCCAGTGTGCTAGTCCTCATATGCAACTTGTCAGGTGCCATTATTTGGTGTATATATCCTTCTATTTCTGTTACTTTTCTTTTATGTTTTCCTTGATGATCTGATAAGATTAGATCTTGTTATCTTTCTGTTGTCTCATCCAATCTTATCATATCTCATTTACAGTCACTACATTCTAGACTATGAGGTCATACCATGAGGTAGCTGCATTGTACCATACTTACTGCACTTTCCTGCCCTACATTACTGCACTGGTCTGTGCACCATTTGAGATAGTATATAGGGTCTGCTGTAGTTAGCCAATAGACCCAGCTTGTTATGGCTGGATTTCCTCTTCTCTAGGTTTATCCTTAAGTCAAGTGCACCCAGTACCACATCAGTGGTAATGTAGGACTCCAGTCTTACATAACTCCATAATCAAAACAGACCTGGGATGAAAAGCAAAGCCCTGCCAACTTGGACCAATGGTCATCATTCACCAATCCCACAGTGGAGTATACCACCTTGCAGAACTCAGTGGCACAATATCAAAACTATGGTATGCCACATTCTGTCTAGTCCCCTACCATGCATGCTCCCACACATCAATCCCTGTCACTGCCATTGTTGCCAAAGAAGATCTCCAGGCTCTCTGTGAAGAGGACTGAAAATTTTTTCCCTTCTTCCCTTATTTTCTTCATTTAGACTACAGTTTACCTCTCTTTTGATACCCCCAGCAGATGTAAGACCTGCAAGCAGGCTACTGATGATCTAGGTTACTTACATGTTTAACAGCCATGCACCCAAATGATATGGCAGTGCATAGTACAATACTTACCTAACTAAACACATACTTTCTATGTGGATGCTGCCAAGGATACAGAGCTCTGAGACAGAGTGAGGTACATATGCAACTACTGTATTTAAGGAGTCTGGGGTGTGCCCCTCCTCTCCAGTTACTCTCCAGTTACTATGAGCTATCATAAGCTACCAGATGAGTCATGCAGATTCTACACTACATAGAGCCCACCACTATTCCATTTTATGTCATCTTAATATCATCCTCATCCCTTTCATTATGTGTTTGAGTCTAAGAGCCTGCTGCTCTGGTCTTACATGTCTCTCTAACTAACCTCAAAACCTTGAACTCACATGGAAGCCCACAAGCCTCTGTACAGTGAGCCATATGAGACTGCATGAGATAGGATGGTGGAGAGTGAAGGCTGAGCATCATGAGGTGTGGGAAAGATGTCACTGTCAGAATCAGACCCCCCTCACTCAACATCCATGATAGATCAAGAGCCATAAGTGTTGTCAGCACAGTGAGCAGGCCACTGGATGGTGTGATGAGGAAAAAGCACAGGACTGTCACCTAGAAGCTTGGCACAAGCCTGAGAGTGCCCAGACTGGTGTTAACATGGGCAACTGAACCACTGAGGATGCTCAAGTGGCATATCAGGGGTGCCATGGTGCATATGCTGTGCATGCCTGGTAGGAAGAGATGGTGGAGCAGATGGAGTAATAGGTGGAGCAGGAGAGAGGAGGTGCAGGAGGCAGAGGAGGAGCATCAGGGACTGTGGCAAGAGGAGGTGAAGCAACAGGGATGCCAGGAGGAGGAAGAGGTGGTCCACCACCACCAGTGTGAGAGTCATCAAGTGATGAGGCATTGGAAGGAGGAAAGAGATCAAGGATGTGTGAAGAGCAAGTTTTGGCAGGGAATATGAGTTCATCAAACACAGTGTCCTGACTAACAACTACCCTGTGAGTGGTAGAGTCCCAGAAGTCCCAGCTAGTGCTGCCAACTGTACCTGTACATGTACAGTATATGGTTACCATAATACAGTATCCCATACCATACCATTGGGGTTGTGAGGTGGGTCTATGATGGTACAATTGCCAGCACAGTGAGATACTCATGCTGTACTGTATAGGAAATGCCATCAAGCTGTATATATGAGCCATATGCTAGTCAGTTTACAGTTTGAACTCAGAAAGCTTAACCTTCAGTTCAACTGTGAGATGGTCAATCAACATCAACACTCTGCTGACCACTCAATAGGTTTGACTCTATATCACCTATTGTGGATCTGAATCAGGAGTCAGACTTTGTGTCTCTCCTGTCTTGGATTTGGATATGCCTGCTTCTGCCTGCTGCATTGGTGAAGTGCTGCCATCAAGCTAGCATGGTATCATTTCAAATACTCTTGCTACTCTTGACAAAGAGCGACCTTTAGCACCATTTCAAATATGAAAATTTGCTTGCCAACCAGCTGTGGAATTTGAAAATAATCAACAGCATAAGAAGGCTGCATTTTTTGTTTGCACTTCATTCAATAATTCCTCTTCAAATTTGCCTGTCATACCTAACTCTTCTAATGCACTTTCTACTAGTCCTACTGAACCAGAACATGTGTGGTGCTATGATGCTGATGATGATGTACCCATGGGCCTGTCAGAACGTACTTATTTTTCCTTTCATTTTACGATTTCTTTTACTCTTATCGCTCAAGATCTACATGAGATATCTTATCTCATCTTATCAGATCATCAGTAGATCTTATCGCGATTATCTATGACTCATTCCTATTTAGTCATCAGGCCACTTACTGTACAATTATGACCATGACTCCCACAGATGCTTACTGATGCAGTGCAATGCTGTGCATTGCTTACTGATACTTCTCACAGATGCTGCGCATCTTATTTACATATGCCTGCCCTATAGTTACAGCTCATGGTCTGTGTGCTGATCTCTATAGTATATAAGGATTCTCATGTAGTAGATAGTCCCTTAGCTTTATACATCTGAGATATCCGCTATATAGTGTGACTCCTCTCTAAGGTGTATTGTCTCCTCCCTCACCAATCCCCCTCCATTTCAGTTGTGACCTTGCTGTCTAGCGTGCGCCTCACAGGGCCAACCTGGAAGCAGTGAGCCAACCAGTAAGACTACTGATAATGGTATTTTGTCCCACATTACCATTTTCCTTTGTGCTTACAACATGTCATATTTAGTACAACAAGTTGGATGAGGGCATTGAAAGAAAACTGCTAGTGGTATTCAAGCTGAGATTGCCAAAACTGCTTGTGAGGCTACTGAAAAGTGTTCACACAGACCTCATGTATGTCTTTGCCATCCTACAGTTGTGTCTGAAGCTAGTGACGCAGATGATGGGAACTTTGTCTTGAAATAGTGGCAAAATTACAAACAGTAGGAACACCATGATCAAATATTGATAGTCTTGCAGCCATGAGATGATGAGAGAGAGGAGCCAAGGAACTAAGGTCCAGAGGCTAGACATCTGAGACAAGAGGAAGAGAGTGTATGACAGAGAGGGAAGTACATGAAGAGACAACTGCAGAGAGACAAGTACTATCAGATAAAGAGAAGAGAAAGATGACTGAATATCCTACCTCAGCAGGTGCAGAAACTGCTGAGGTGGTACAACAAAAAACAGAAGTAGATATAGTAGAACATGATATGACAAGATTGTTGATGAGCTTTAACATGAAGAACAAAGGTATATCCCAGAAAGGGAGAAAATAGTGGGGTAACAAAAGAGTAATGAAGATGTGCAAAAGATGTAAGAGTAGGACCAGCATCCATAGAGTAGAGAAATCAACACTTTGTGGAATCCTTGGGCAGCAGTTCTGAAGATGACAAGCAGGAAGCTGTTGTTGATAACATAGAAGTAATTTTGATACTATCTTATTCTAACCTCACATCATAAAGCTAGCTGAGTCACTCCCATCCAAAACCATTCCACTTACACAGAAAAACAAGTCTCAATGTCAGAGAAAAAACCCAAAATGAAAGAGATCCAAGTCTCCTGTAGATGATACTGTCAAAGCAAGTACTTCAAAAAAACCTTGGTGCCCATCAGTCACAATCGAAGAAGTAGAAGACAAGGATGTACCTTCAACACAAGTATGTACTAGAAACTCTTATCCACATGTCATTTCTCACATGACACAGCATGTATCATCTCCCACCCAACCTTCTCAGCCTGATATGACTACATCTATGAAACCAAAAAAGGTACAACCATACTGTACTTCTCTCAAATTGTTTCTCATTGCTCTATTTAGTCATCCTCAACACATGATCCCATTTATCTCTTTATGAACAAGTATCAACTGCTGCTGATGGCAAAACTGCATTTTGGCACAATCTCAAAGTCAGACAGTAGGGAGGCTACTGGTTGAAGTGGAAATTATCAAGATGCAGTCACAGCACCTGTTTCTCATGAACATGATGATGCCACTGTAGTAGATGTGGATGAAAGACCAATAGGGCAATAGCAGGGGTATCACCATCAATTGATAAGGTATCATAATCTTTCAACTCTAAGCAGCATAATAGCCTAATATATCTCACTGAATAGCTTTGCAAGATTGTTCATACAATACAGTCAAGTCCACAGTGATGCCGAGCTTGGTTAAAGGAGGTTGCTGTTCATCAAAAAACTGAAGGATAGTGACTCCTCTGAACAGGCACTGATGCTCATCCTGGATACTAGAACTCAATGGTCTTCAACTCACCAGATGCTTCATATGTTCCAATCTGTTCCAACAGTCACTTGTCTTACTATCATGTGCAGGCTGTGCTCTCAATTATCATGAAGTCATTGACACTTATGTGGCACATAATTATGAACTGTGTGACTATGAGCTCTCTGATAATGGCTGGGAAGGAATTACTCTTGTCACTGGTTGGCTCAAATCATTTTGTTCAGCAGCTACCCAGATGTCAGTGACACATCATCCCACACTATCAAGCACACATGCCATCTTTTGAGGGCTTCAGGAGCAGATCACAGATATTCTCATTAGAATCCCACCAACAACTTCACATGAGCATATTCTGTGTCTGACAGATGCCCACCACAAGTTGAGTGACTACTACTACAAGTTTGATGAGTCACCACTATATACATGGGCTGCATGTACATGAAATTTCTGTTGTTTTCTGTTTCTGCAAGACTGGATTTAGGTCCAATACTCAGTGCTTGATCCTCACATCTCATACAAAGGAATGAAATCTGACTATGCTGATAATGACATCCTTACCAAATATCTGGAGTCTGCAAAGCCTCACTTCACACCTACTTCCATGAAAAGTATGCAGGAAAACATGTCACCCCACCTGTTCATGATCATCCCCATATTGCAGGCCCCTCTAATACAATGTTGCATTCTCATCATGGTAACAAGTCACCACAGAAGGTCAGCTTTATGGCCCAATACAAGAAACAATGCAGTACATGAAGGGATCAGCTTGAGGACTATTCCATGCTCCCTGAGAAGATTTTGATACCTGTGACCCCATTAGATGGTGGGTTGGATGTCATTCTCAATTTCCAGGCCTTTTTGTCTTTGCTTGTGATCTCTTGGCAATTCCAGGTGAGCATTTCATTAACATGCATTTTTGCCAATTACTCACATTGTAACTGCAGGTTCTGCTGTTGCAGTCAAAAGAATCTTCTCTGGTGAGCATGGTACAATCTCATTGTGCCAGGCTAGCCTTCATCCAGATACTATCTGGACATTGATGCTTGTCAAACAATATTTACATGTTACACAACATGCAATTGATGATATTTATAGGCAATGAATAGTAGATAGTTGTATTGTGAATATATTATTCAATTTAAGTAGACTGTATCAAGTCCCCATACTACCTGGATATTATGGCTGTCATGCACACCATACCATACCTTCAGAGGCATTGAAATGGAGGCATACAGTAGAGGTGACAGTATGGAGGGTAGCCATGTTGAGTAGCACCAGTGCCAAAATAGTGACTTGGCTTGGGTTCAAACCAAGGACCTCCCTTACTCCAGGTGGGTGCTCTAACCACTGAGCTACCAGGTCTTGTCTAAGTGAAGTGCTAATAGTATGATGTGAAGCTGTACCTCAGAGACTACTGTAGAGTTGTAACTCTGCTATGAATGTTACAGCTCTGTTATGAAAGTGTAGTACATGTACAGGGTCAGGCATTTGACCTTAACTTCAACAAGCTGTACATGTACCATAATGTATATGGTATGCTAGGCAGCCCTAGTGCCAGCCATGACCACAATTTTTGTATCCAAGAAACAACATCAGCTTGGATTGTGCTTCCTGTTGATATTATATATATGTTGACTAAGTACTCCTTCCTTTCTCATCTTGTTTCTGTACACACACTGCTAAGAACAACCTATTGGACAGTATTAGGGAAAGTTTGTGATAACTATACCCCTTGTAACAAGTGCACTTGAATAGCATAGTAAATGTTCCTGATGATGATGATGAAGAGAGGGATCAATGAGATAGTGATGAGGATGATCCCACCAATGACTAAACAAGGATCCAGAGTGACAAGTTTAGGATGTCTTAGCAATGCTTAGAGTGACTTAGAGATCTTAGACTTTAGTTCTTAGAGATTAAGTGAGATGAAGGCAAGTGTAAATCAAGCACAGTATAGGAGAATCCCTAGATTGCAAGTTGACAAGACTGGGGTTTAAGACTGCAAGTTTTATACAAAACTGAGAGTCCTAAGAATAGTACAAGTAGTTAAAGTTCACAGATCAATGATGATTGTGCAGCAATCAATGAGATCATGTGACTGTATTGTGTCTGGAATAAGCTATTGTAAAGTAGCTGTGAGGCACACACTGGCTAGCAAGGTCACAAGAGTATGAGAGGAGGGTATAAGACAATACACTTAGGATGAATGCACACTAACAAGCAGATATCCCAGATATATAAAGCTAAAGAACTATAGACTACAAGGATGTCCTATATATACTAAGAGGGTCTGTGCATGGACCATGCACTATCACTATAGGGCAGGCATATGTAAGTAAGATGTGCAGCATCTGTGAGAAGTATCAGTAAGCAATGCACAGCATTGCATAGCATCAGTAAGCATCTGTAAGGAATGTAGTCATAATGGTATAGTAAGTGGTCTGATGACTGAATGGATATGTGTCATAGATAATTGTGATAAGATCTACTACTGTTCTGACAAGATGAGATATGATATCTCTAGTAGATCTTATGTGATAAGAGTAAAAGAAATTGTAAAATGAAAAGAAAAATAAGCATGTTCTGACAGTAGCCACAAGTGCAAGTAAAATGAGAGATAAACAAATATATACAAAAGATGAAATGGTATGAGTCCTTGGTAATTGTATAGTGATAGTCCTTAGCAAGTAAATGTAAATAAATAAAGATTAAAAAAAGGAAAGATAAGTGCCTTATAGTACTTGGAGTAGAACTCACAGCTTAGTATGTAAATACTATAGTACTATAAAGGAAAAGAGATAGAGTCCTTACTATAAGTTGGAGCTAAGCTCACAGCTGTAGTTAATACTACACTTATAGTAAGCAAGGTAAAAGAAAAAGAAAAAAGGAAAAAAGAAGACTGTTGCAAGGTGCCAAAGCAAGTGCCTCATAACACACACACACACACTACTGTACACATACATACACATGTTGAGCCCTCTAGTTACAATGGTCTGTGTACTACTATGATTACCATAAAAAGTGCACACTACCTCTATATGATATAAGAACTCTCTGCATTCTCCTCTTGCATATGGCCTGTGTTTCACAGGTTATGGGCCTTGCCTGGGCTATTTGTGTATCTCTACTCCTCACTATTATACTCCTATTCTCACTCCTCAACTCTCACTCATGCATTGTACTCTCACTCCTCATAACCCACTTCATCCCTTCCCCACACTCTGCATTGGTTCCTAAAATTAACATCACTCTTGAAGGAACTGACAATTACAAGCAGTGGGCTAATGTTGTTAAGTCTGCCCTCATCATCATGGGCATCTGGTACACCATCTTGAAGCCAGTCATAATGCCCATCACACAGACCAGAGAAATTGAGGGTGGTCTCCCTCAACAGCACATCATAAACAAGGATGAGATTGCCACCTGGTGACATGACAATGACATGGTAAAAACTGTCATCTCCATGAACTGTAATCTGCAGCTTTCTATCATCATCACCAGTGACTCTATGACTGCACATTGGGCCTGGGAAGGGCTAGAGGATATCTATGGAAAACAATCTGCAGTCACAGTGTTTGTTGACATTCAATCCTTATTCACCAGCAAATATGACATACACTCACCTTTCACTCCTCACATTGATGTGCTCCTCATAGCTCAGGAAGGCCTCATCAGCCCAAGCATTGCAGTTAGTGATCAAAACTTATGCTTTCTCCTGCTCCATGCACTTCCTCCCTCATGGCTTTGCCCCTGCACTCCTCACATCTTCTGACCTTGCCAATCTCTCAACTAGACTCATTTGTGGGTGCATTCTGTGCTCTCCACATTTCAACAACACCTGACTTCTAAAAAACAGAACAGCTCCTTCTGTACCCATTACAATGCCACAACCACATGATAGAGATGTGCTGGACCTTGCATGGGATACCTGACAATGTTAAAGCTCAGTTGGACAGGAGTAAGGGCAAGGGCAGGGACAGAGTGGCACCACCTGGGGACAGGACTGCTAGTAGTAGTATAAACCACTTGTCATCTTTGGTGTTGCCCTCAATGATTGATGCTTGCTACTATCTCAGTGGGTCCAGTGCTTGGATGCTGGACTCTGGGTGCACAAGCCACATCACACCTTATCATGACAATTTCTCCTCATAGGGGCTGGTGGCCTTCTGCACTGTCACAGTTGGCAATGGCACAGGCATCACATGTGCAGGGCAAGGGTCATCCAGACAACAATATACCATGCCTTCTGATATCATTGTCTCGCTATTGCTCTCTTGCATCCTCCACATACCTGAAGCCTCTGGTCATTTCCTCTCCATCAGTAAATTGGATCAGCTTGGCTTCTGTATCATGTACAAAGAGGGTATTTGCATCATCTTGAAAGATGGGAGGACTTTTAGTGTTGGATATCTTCAAGGAGGAACATACTGGGTTGCTCTGGCCTGTGACTGATGATGACTACATACAGACTAATTGCCTCTTTCCTTTTTCATCCTATTACTGTACACACACACCTCAGCACACACATGTACACACATCAGCTGGCCAGTATGTCTCTGGTCCATGTGCTATCACACTTACTATAAGTAGTTCATAGTGTCACTGTATAATATTAAGAACTATTCAAGTTCCCTCTCCACACATGGCCTGTGTTCATCAGGTTATGGGTCCTGCCTGGGTCATCTCCAGCACTCTTCTCTTTGCTCTCAAACTCAGGATTATAATCCTCACTTCTTCCTACACTTGTCCTCACTATCTCACAACTCACTCTCCCATCCTCTTCAGTATCAGTACCAAAAATCAATGTCATGCTTGAAGGTGCTGAAAACTATCATCAATGGGCTGACATTGTCAAATTGGCCCTTATCATCATGGGAGTATGGTATACCATCTCCAAACCCTATATCATTGCCATAACTAGTATGCAGGATGTCAAGGGTGGTCTTCCTGTCACCATCATCACAAATGAAGACAAGACATACATGGCACAACAATAACAATATTGTGAAAGCCATCATTTCCATGCACTGTGGGACTCAACCATCCATCATGATTGCCTCTGACACTATCCTCACTCAATGAGCAGCAGATGTGCTTCATCCTCTGACATGCCCTTCCACCCTCTTGGAACACCTTCTCTTCTGTGGTCTTAGCTTCATCAGACATCAAAGAGCTCACATTGTCAGTAATCCACAGTTGCATACTTGATGAGGAAGCACACTCCAAGCCACACCCCACTCTCTCCACCCTATACAATACCTTGACTTCCAGTCATCAGAATGCATCCTTCTGCACTCACTGCAAATGACACAACCATACAGTGGAGAACTGTTGGACTTTGCATGGCATGCCTGATGATGTGTGGGCATGGTTGGATAAGAAAGGGAAGGATCAGGATAAAGGGTCAGGAGATGGTGCTGCTAGCTCTACTTTGAATCATTTGTTGTCTGCTGCCACAATTGATGCTTGCTATGACTCTGGCCCTGGCCTTTGGATGCTTGACTCTGGTTGCACTGATCACATCTCCCCACACTGCTCCAACTTCATGTCTTATGAACCACCCACATTCCACACTGTCATGGTTCCACCATTTCTTGTGTTCTTGTCTGCAACAACATGCACTGCCTGATGGGAGCTCAGTCTCTCTTCAATTGACCAGTGTACTTCACATCCCTGGCATGTCTGGATGGTTCTTATCCATCAGTAAGCTGGATCACCTAGGCTTTAGGGTTACCTATGAAGGTGGTTCATGCACCATATCAAAAGCAGGATGGACATTCAGTATCAGGTCTCTCAGGGATGGCATGTACTGGCTCACCTTATCCCCTGGTCTGTGCTAAGAGTGGCCTATTGGACAGTCTTAGGGAAAATTTGCAATAACTATCCCCCTGGTGACAAGGTAGTTGGTATGCACTTGGTAAGTGTAGTAAATGTTCCTGGTGATGATGAAGAGTGGGATCAACAAGGTAATGATGAGGATGATGCTGCTGATGACTAAATGAGGATCCAGAGTGATGATTTTAGGATGTCTTAGCAACACTTAAGGTAACTTAGAGACCTTAGACTTAGTTCTTAGGAGATGAAGCAAGTTTGCTAGCAAGCTTAGATCAAGTGCAGTATAGGAGGATCCCTAGATTGCAAAGTTGACAAGACTGGGGTTTAAGACCACCAGGCTTTCAACTACTTATACAAAACAGGAGTTCTAAGAATAGAAAATGTAAGTAAGGTTCACTGATCAACAATGATTGCACAGCAATCAACAAAGTCATGTGACCTGGGGTGCACCCATAGTAAGCTAAGTATAAGTAGCCACAAGTGCAAGATGAATGAAAGATAAACAAAGGTCAATAGAGATGAGATAGGATGAGCCCTTGCTCATTGTATAGCAATAGTCCTTAGCAAGTAAATGTAAATAAATAAATAAATAAATAAATAAAGATAAAGAAGAAAGAAAGCTTTATAGTACTTGGAGCTAAGCTCACACTCTAGTATGTAATACTAAAGTACTATAAAGGAAAATAAATAGAGTCGTTAGGAGCTAAGCTCAACAACTGTAGTTAATACTACACTTATAGTAAGTAAGATAATAAAAAAGTAAAAAAGAAAACAAGTCCTTTACAAGGTGCCTAGGCAAGTGCCTTGTAACAACACCTACAATCTCTCCCTTGTGTGGCATCTGGGCTGGCAGACTCCCACTGTGCTCTGGTTGTTACGAGGCACTTGCTTTGGCACCTCATAACGGTTTTCTTTTTTCTTTCTTTTTATTTCTCTTATCTTACTTACTAGTAAAGTGTAGTATTATTACTACAAGTGTGAGCTTAGCTTTAGTAAGGACTTATCATTTTCTTTCTCTTTTATAGTACTTAAGTATTTACATACTTAAGTGTGAGCATAGCTCCAGGTACTATATTAGACTTATCCTTTTCCTTTATCTTTCTTTTATTTATTATAACATTTACTTGCTAAGGACTATTACTATACAATTAGCAAGGACTCTCATTTCTCGCCTTTATTTACCTTTGTTTATACCTTGTTCACTTCGCGCTTGTGGCTGAGCCACTTATATCACATGAACAGTTACTTACTGCGCTTTACTGCGCATTACTGCGCAACTTTACTATAGTTAGAACTCCAGTTTTGTATAAATAGTTGACAGACTGGTGGTCTTAAACCCCAGTCTTGTCAACTTCGCAATCTAGGGATTCTCCTTATACTGCGCTTGATCTAAGCTCGTTAACCACTCACTTCACTCTTTCTTAACTAAAGTCTAAGAACTCTAAAAGCTATTAAGACATCTTACACTAAGTCAAACTGGATCCTTGTATCGTTATAGGTGGAATCATCCTCATAACTATATCATTAATCCCACTCTTCATCGTCATTCGGAACCTCTATTATGTTCATCAAGCCAATATCCAAACCTTGGTTACCAGGAGTAACATTTCAGACCTTCCCTAAGACCGTCCAATAGGCCACTCTTAGCACTGGTTGCCTTTGTCCTCCCTGCTGGATGTCTCACACCTCCATGTCTTGAGCTGTTGTGCCTGGGTGTGGACCCCCAACCATTGGCAGGGGAAGCTAGATTCAAAGTTGCAACTGCTCACCTTTATTGGGTATGAGTCTGGGATGAAGGGCTGGCTCTTCTTGGATAAGATTGCACACCACACCATCTCAGGCCATGATGCTGTCTTCCAGGAGGATGGATGTCTTCCCTGCAACTGATGCAGCTGTTGCACCCACTGTCCTCAACCTCTTTCCTCCTGCTCCACCTGCTCATCCTTTGTCTGACTCCAATGATGAGGACAGTAAGTCTTTGGGTTCTAACAGCAATGGTGATCATGATGGTGGCCCTCTGCCTTGAACACCTGTCACTGTGCCAGTTGCCCCATCTGCTGATGTTCCCAGCCCTGCTGTGCTGCCCCTGTCAGAAGTGGCTGCTGAGGGTCCCTCTCACAATGCTACCTCCTCATCCCTCCCAGCTCCCATCACTCCTCCTCATGCTGCTGTCCCCATTGAGGTGCCTCCTCATATCCATACACAGTGCACTGCCCACCTGGACCATGGTGCTCCTCTGCCTGCCTGGCATTGGGAGCCCCTGTCAGAATGCATTTATTTTTCTTCTCATTTTACAATTTCTTTTACTCTTATCACATAAGATCTACTAGAGATATCTTATCTCATCTTATCAGATCAGTAGTAGATCTTATCATGATTATCTATGACACATATCCATTTAATCATTGGACCACTTACTGTACTACTATGACTACATTTCCCACAGATGCTTACTGATGATATGCAATGCTGTGCATTGCTTACTGATACTTCTCACAGATGCTGCACATCTTACTTACATATGCCTGCCCTATAGTGACAGTGCATGGTCTGTGTGCTGATCCCTTTAGTATATATAGGGCATCTCTGTAGTAGACAGTTCTTCAGCTTTATACATCTGAGATATCTGCTACACAGCATGACTCATCTTAGAGAGTATTGTCTCATTCCTTTGCTCATATTCCTCCTCTTACATTTGTGACCTCACTGTTCAGCATGCACCTCACAGCCCCAGTCATCTCCTGGTCATCAACAGAGTCACACACACCTGGTGGATGACAATGTACCTGTTGCTTGTTGCTCCCAATGCATCACCTATCATCCTGATCACTTTTGTGATAGTGTCTATGGTCCCCAGGAGTTTGTGGACATCCTAGGCAAGGGGAGCCTGGATAATAACAATGACAATGACAACAATATTTTTGCAACACCTCAAGCTGGGCCTTCAATCTCAACTATCCTTTCCCATGCCATCTTGTGTGACCTGCTCATTCTGAAGCAAGCCCTCTCTGGCCCTGACAGTCATTCATGGCACTCTGCCTGCAATGGAGAACTGACCTCCTTATGTGAGCAACACACTTGGGACCTTGTTGACTTACCTCCAGGATACAACTTGGTGGGAAACAAGTGGGGTTTCAAACAGAAGGCCAATGGGCAATACAAAGCACATCTTTTCACAAAAGGATACACACAGATACATGGTGTAGACTACACTGAGATGTTCTCTCCAGTCACATGGTTTGAGTCACTTTGCATGCTCTTAACCATTGCAGCCCTTGAAGACTGGGAAGTCCATTCCATGGATGTCAAGTCTGTGTTCCTCAACAGTGACTTAGACAAGGAAATATACATGGATCAACCACATGGTTTGTGGTCCCTGGAACTGAAGGAAAACTATGCTGTCTCTCCAAGGCAATCTATGGGCTAAAGCAAGCTTCTCAACAATGGCACCACAAGATGCACAGCTCCCTCCTTGACCTCTCTCTCACCTGCACACTATCAGACTCCAGTATATATATCTCCACTGCTTCCTCAAGGCCCCTCATCATCATTCTCTATGTCAATGACATCACTATCCTAGGGGGATCACTTGAGGAGGTTGAAGAGTGTAAGGAAATACTAAAGTCCATATTCCAGATGACAGATTCAGGGGAGATCAAGTCATATCTCAGGCTCCATGTCACTCACAACCACACCAACTGCACTCTGGACATTGATCAAGAAGCTTACATTGGATCACCCTGCAGTGTACTATCACCATGTTGCAGCACCTACTTGTGTCCACAACTACTCTACCACTGCAGACATGCTGTCTGCTCTCTCCCCTTATGGGGATACCTTGTTGTTGATTATATCACTTGTGTTGTTTGTCTTTGCTTGCCCAAGCCTGCACATATATGTTTTCCTACTGGGAGGTGGTGCTATTGCTTGGACATTGTGGAACCAGCACACTGTATCTCTTTCATCTACAGAGGCTGGATACATGTTACTGTCCCAAGCTGCAGCACAAGGGATGTGGTTGAGGTCATTGTTTAAGGTGATAAGTTTCACTTTTTCTTTCCCTCTCTTACTTTATGGTGACAACAAGGCATCTATCAACATCATGACTAATCCCATCATCACTTGTGGTATGAAGCATATTGATATACATCATCATTACATTCATGAGTGTCTTTCCTCCAATGCCATTGCTGTTCAACATCTTCCTTCTTCACTTGTTACTGCTGATGTGTTGACCAAGCCACTATCCTTTCTTCTCATCATACTGAACTTGGTCTTATAGAGTGCATTCCCAGCATGGGGGGGTGATGATGACCACATACAGACTAATTGCCTCTTTCCTTTTTCATCCCATTACTGTACACACACACACACCTCAGCACACACATGTACACACATCAACTGGCCAGTACATCTCTGGTCTGTGTGCTACCACACTTACTATAAGTAGTTCATAGCATCACTGTATAATATTAAGAACTATTCAAGTTCCCTCTCCACACATGGCCTGTGTTCATCAGTGACATCTCCCTTCACACTCTCACCTCCCCTATGCTCCAACTCTGGCACAAGTGCCTTGGGCATCTCACCAAAGGGGTTGTCTCCCCCATTTGGCTGTCCCAACTTCTCCCCCCTTTCTGGCTCTGATGCTTTGCCTTGCTCCAGCTGCCTTCAGGGGAGGTTCCCATGTGCATCCTTTTGCCTTTTGAAGTCACATGCCACCAAAGTGCTTGGCCTCATCCATTCTGACTTGGTTGGGCCTGTCAGCACTGCATCTGTGGGCTCTGGTAATCTGCACTTTGCCACTTTCTTGGACAGTTTTGGCATGATTTACCCCATCAAGCACAAGGATCAACTTTCACTCATGCTTGAGCACTACCTTGCCTGCATCCACAGGTTGTTTGGTTGCTGGCCCAAGTCCCTCTGTATGGACCATGGGGGGGAATATTGTGATGTGCATGCTGGCTAGTGAGGTCATAAGAGTATGAGAGGAAAGAGGAGAAGGATAGGAGACAACACACTTAGGATGAGTTCATGCTAACAAGTAGATATCCCAGATGTATAAAGCTAAGGAACTAAGTACTACAGGACTGTCCTATATATACTAAAAGGATTGGCACACAGACCATGTGCTGTCACTATTGGGCAGGCATATGTAAGTAAGATGTGCAGCATTGCATAGCATCAGTAAGTGTCTGTGGGAAATGTAGTCATAGTAGTACAGTAAGTGGTCCAATGACTAGATGAATATGTGTCATATATAATCACTATAAGATCTACTACTGATCTGATAAGATGAGATAAGATATCTTTAGTAGATCTTATGCAATAAGGGTAAAAGAGATTATAAAATGAAATGAAAAATAAATGCATTCTGACACATATGTCAATGCCACCATAGATACTCTGCTTCAGGCTCACAGTATCAGCCACCAATGCACTGTCCCATACTTGCCACAGCAGAATGGCCAGGCCAAGCAATGGAACCAGTCCATACTCAACCATGCACTGTCTCTCCTTCATTGCACCAGGTTGTCCCCAGGCTTCTGGGGGTTTGTGGTACACACAGCCATCCACACCTACAACTTGTCTCTGGCATGTCATCTGGACTGGCAGGCACCAGCAGCTCATTGGTTACCATCTGATTCTCCTCCAGACATCTCCCATCCCCATGTGTTCAGCTGCCAGGGTTGGGTCAAGACACCTGACCACCAGCAGGGCAAGCTAGATGTGAAGTCACATCCACTCACCTTTGTTGGGTATGAGTCAGGAACTAAAGGTTGGCTCTTCTGGGATAAGATCATGCACCACACAGTCATCAATCATGACACTGTGTTCCAGGAAGACATCTTCTCCACACTGATCTCTGCTGCTGCCCCCACCATCTTCAACCTCTTTCCCCCTCCTCCTCTGGTTGTCCCTGATGACTTGGGTGACTCTGATGGTGACACTGATGGTTCAAGTTCTGACAGTTGTGATGGTGATGGTGATGCACCACCTGTTGAAACCACTCCTCTGTCCTTTGTGTCCCCTCACATTACCCTGGCACCTTTGGACACCTCCACTACTGCCCCAATCATACCTGCTGAGCTTCCCATCACTCCTCCTTGGGTCCCTGCTCCTGTGGTTGTCCCTCCTCATACCTGTGCACATCACACCACATGCCTTCCCACCAAACCTGCTGCACCTTCTCCATGCTGGCATCATGCCACCCAGCTGTCACCAGGCCATCAGCATCAGTGAGTGGCTCTCATTGGTGGTGATGCACCCATTGTCCACTGTTCTGAGCACCTTACCCATCACCCTGATCACTTTCACAATAGTGCTTATGGTCCACATGAGTTTGTGGACATCCTTGGCAAGGGGGGGACTAGTGATGACAATGTTTTCACCACACCTCAAGGTGGCCCTTCCATTTCTGCCATATTTTCCCATGCCATCTCATGCAATCCACTCACTCTCAAACAGGCTCTGTCTGGTCCAGACACAAACTCCTGGCACTCTGCTTGTGGAGAAGAACTACAGTCTGTGCAAGATATCCACACATGGGACCTTGTTGACCTCTCTACAGGCCACAACCTGATAGGCAACAAATGGGTCTTTAAGCAGAAAGTGTCTGCACAGGAATGAGCCAACACTAATGATGAGGGAAAGCATTGTGGTGATTGCAGCAATGATAATGTGGTAAGTGGTGTTGCAACAAGTGCCACAGAGTGGTAAAATGTGGTTAGACATTACAGAGAATGTCTAATGGTTTGTAGAAAGTGGGGATCAAACTTATGTAGTGTACATGGGTTAAGGTTGTAGCAGAGTGTGGAAAGTGTGTAGTGAGAATGTGTTGTTGTAGATGTAAGTGGGTATTGTGGGATGAGATAAGATGCAGGTGTAGGAACATAATAAAGATGTGTGTTTATGTGTGGGAGGTGCAGCTGGATGAAAAGCATGAATATTCCAACAGAAAGCAGATGGACAATACAAAGCACAACTTGTAGCAAAGGGATACACACAGGTGCATGGTCTCAATTATACTGAGACCTTCTCCCCAGTGGCACATTTCAAATCACTCCACACCCTTCTAGCCATAGCCACCCTCAAAGACTGGGAAGTTCATTCCATGGACATCAAGTCTGCCTTTCTCAATGGCAACTTAGATGAGGAAATCTACATGGACTAACCCCAAGGCTTCATCATTCCAGGAACAGAACAGAAGGTGTGTCACCTTTCAAAAGCCATCTATAGATTGAAGCAAGTGTCTTGACAATGGCACAACAAAATGCATGGCTCTCTCCTTGACCTCTCCCTCACTTGTACCCTTTCTAACTCAGGGATATATGTATCCACTTCCTCCTCAAAGCCCCTCATCATTGCCCTCTATATTGATGATATCACCATCTTAGGAGGATCCCTTGAGGAAGTAGAGGAATGCAAAGTGGTACTAAAGTCCATCTTCCAGATGACCAACTTGGGGGAAATAAAGTCATACCTTGGATTGCACATAACACAGGATTGGTCCAAGCACACACTGGACATAGACCAAGAAGCCTACATTGGTGACCTTCTTGACCATTTTCAGCTAGAGTCTTGCAATCCCACTACCACTCCTCTACCTCCAGGATCAATGCCCACTAAAGCAGAAGATGGTTACATTGCATCATCTTTTCTTCACAGTGATTATCAACAATTGATCAGTTCCCTCCTTTATGCTGCTATCATCTCCCAACCTGATATATCCTTTGCCATCATGAGAGTATCACTATCTCAGTTTCTGTCAAATCCCTCACCCCTTCACTTATCACTAGCACAGCATGTCCTTCATTATCTCAAAGGTACCATCCACTTTCACATACACTATGGTGAAGATCAAGGGACTGGGGTCATTGGGTATCTGGATTCAGATTGGGCAGCAGACTGAGATGATAGGAAGTCCATCAGTGCCTATGGCTTTCTGCTAGGAGGTGGCATAATTGCTTGGACATCATGGAGGTAGCACACCATATCATCCTCATCAACCAAAGCTGAGTACATGTCATTATCTCAAGCAGTCACACAGGGGATGTGGCTATGTTCACTGTTTCAGGAGATAGGTTTTGGTTTCTCATTTCCACTATTACTATATGGTAATCATATGGGCTCCATTGATATTGCCACCAATCCCATCATCACTCATGGCACTAAACACATTGACATTAGACATCACTACATCCATGAGTGTCTTTCTTCTAACTCCATTGCTGTACAACAGCTCCCATCTTCCCTTGTCACTGCTGATGTTCTAACAAAGCCTCATTCTTATCCTCTCTTCTCTTCTCATTGTTCTGGGCTTCATCTTGTAGAGTGTGTCTCCAGCATGGGGGGGTGTTGATGATTATATGCTGACTAAGTATTCCTTCCTTTCTCATCTTGTTACTGCACATATACATACACACATTGAGTCCTCTAGTTACAATGGTCCATGCACTACTATGATTACTATAAGTAGTGTATGTGTGAGGGTGACATTTGCCAGCAAGGTCACACAATGTAAAGGAAGGGGAAAGGGCTAACAAGAGGGATGAGATCACACTTAGCAAATGGATATCCCAGATGTATTCAGCTGAAGAGTAACTATGATACAGCTGAAGTATATATACTAAAGAAACCTGTGCACAGACCATATATGTACTATAGGGCAGGTGTATCATAAAGGAATGTGCAGCATTCCTGTGAACAATCAGTAAGCAACTTGCACAGCATCAATAAGGATGTGCAGCATCTGTGAGAAGCTCTGTAAGTGACTGTGAGAATATGTGTCATATATGTATAGTAAGTGGTCTGATGATGAATGATGAATGAGTCATAGATAATCACGATAAGATCTATCAATGATCTGATAAGATACTCTTTGTAGATCTTGAGTGATAAGCATGAAAGAAATTGTAAAATGAAAAGAAAAATAAATGCATCCTGACAAATACCCCCCTCTTTTAGGGTGAGATGACTTGGCAAGCATATGATATTCCTGTGGATCCAAAACCTCCTTTTCCTTGAATAGTATCATCCAACATTTCAACTTCTTGAACATCAGCAATTGATATATGTTCTAGAATCAATTGAACAATGTGATCACCAGGATCAATAGTAATTTCATTTTTGCCAAGATTCATGATGAGTATTTTCAATACTCCCCTATAATCAGAATCAATGACACCTGCACCAATATGAATAGAATTCTTAACAGCCAAACCACTGTGAGGCACAATATGGCCATAACAATGATCTGGTATAGCTAAGGCGATTTGGGTGTCAACCAATTTCTGACTATGTGAGGGAATAATGACTTTCTCAGCACTATAGAGATCTAATCCAGCAGCATGCTCTGATCCTTTCATGGGTAATTTTTCTGATGTAGAAAGTCATTTGACAGGTAATGAACATTTTTGAATGAGACAAATAGCAAGAGGATGTTTCATATGGAATTCTTTAACCAGCTTGGGTACATCTTTGATAATATTGGTGGCTGGTTCCCAGGAATTTTCATCTTCTGGGTAATTTTTCCATTTGATAAGGTATTGAGTTCTTCCTCTATATTTTCTGCTATTCAAGATAGTCTCAACTTCATATTGTTCAATACCATCTTTGATGATAGGAGAATGTGGTGGTTTTATGATCTGTTCTGGAATTTCATTCAGAGTGTATGGTAGGAGTTTTGTGACATGAAAGACTGGATGGATTTTCATGGACTTGGGTAATGTCAATTTATAAGCATTGTTTGACAATACTTCTGTGATTGGGTATGGTCCAAGTCATTTGTAGTCCAATTTCTTAGTTGGTCTTCCTGATTGAATATTGGTTGCATCTAACCAAACTTTATCTCCTATCTTGTAGATGGGTGTTGCTCCTCTGTGAGCATTGTAGTATTTCTTCATATCATCAGCCACTTTTCTCAGCACTGATTCTGCATCATCTTTTGTCCTCTTCATTCCTTCAATGAAATTTTCTACCAATTCAATAGTGGATGTCTTGCCCAGTTCAAAGCACATTCTCAGATTCTGTCCAGAGTTGATCATGAATGGGGAGTACTTTGTTGAGGCATTAACTCTGTTGTTATAACAGAATTCTGCCATTGGTAGCCAGTTCATCCAATCTGATTGTCTATGATTGATGAATATTCTGAGATACTGTTCTATCTCTTGATTGATTTGTTCTGTTTGACCATCTGTTTGAGGATGATAGGCTGTGGATAAGGCTGTTTTAATGCCTAGTATGTGAGGCTGACACTATGTCAAAGCCAAACAACTGAGGAAATGCTAAAACAAACAAAAAGGACAATTGCACTTTGACTAGCAGATATCCCAGATATATTAGAATAGTAAAGATGAGAATAGAGAACTGGTACTGTACCTAGCAGATATCCCAGATGATCAGAACTAGGGAATGAACCACTAGGAGTCCTACATATATATAGTACTTTAGAGCATGCACAGACCATGCAGTACAGTATAGGGCCAGAGGATGAGAAAGTATAGTAATGATGTCATATCTAATAATAGAGGGGACACATAAGTGCTGACTGAGGCTTCACAGTAATTGTGGGAGTGATTGGTGATACTCTGCAGCAGGTGTGAAAAGGATTGGTGAGCATCTGCAGTAAGAGTGAGAAAATGAAGTATAACTAAAGATAGAACAGGCTGATCTCCAATCAGACAACATATGCGTCATTGGCTGATAAAGGTGAAGACAAGGAATACATGACCATGGGAATCACTTTGATAGATCAGGAGCAATTGTAAGATCTATGATGATAGAGACATGAGAAAATAAAGGAAAATGAAGAGAAAAATAGAGAGAATAATAGTGGCCTGACAAATACCCCCTTCTTAAGGCAAGACATCTCAACAAGCAAAGAATGGAGATGAACATGCATGGTAAATATTGTCTTCTTCTCCTTCCATAGACTTGAAAGGAATGCCAGGAAAGAGTGATGGAGAGAGAGGAATGATGGGGGAAGACTTGGGTAATTCTATCAAGTCTTCATATGATTTGGGAGTAATAACTCCATCATTGTCTTCATCTGTAAAATCATCTTCATCTTCAATAATGCCAAAGGGAACTTCCTCATATCCTTCATCTAGAGCTAGTGGAATAGGTAGAGGTATGTCTTCTTGAAGTCATCAAGCATAATGTGGTTGAGCCATAATCTCAGGTGAATATTCCATCTGGTAAAGGGAATAAATGGCTACTGAATGTATTGCTTGAGGATGTTCTTTATGGTACCTCTTAAGCATATCAGGAACATCTTCCATCAATACTGAAGCAGGTTCCCAAGAGTTCTCCTCTGTGGGGTAGTCCTTCCATTTGACCAGATACTGAACTTTACCTTGAGAAAGATGACTATTGAGAATTTCTTTGACTTCATATTCTTCAACACCATTCTTGATGATAGGAGGAGGGGGAGGATGAATGTCTCATTCAATGATGACATCTTTGACAAAAGGACAAAGTTTGATGACATGGAAAACTGGATGAATCTTCATTGTCTTGGGGAGCTTGAGACAGTATGCATTGTTTGAAAGTACTTTGAGTACTTCATATGGTCCAAGATGTTTGTGATCTAATTTCTTCATTGGTCTACCTGTGTCAATATTGGTGGCTTCAAGCCAAACTTTATCTCCAATGGCATAAATGGGAGTTTTGCCTCAATGTTCATCATAGAACTTCTTCATATCATCTGCTGCTTTCTTCAATGATATTTCTGCTTCTTCTCTGATACATTTGAGCCCTGCTACAAACTTGTCCACTGAATCGATTCTTGTAGACATATGAGGTTCATGGCCCATTTGTGGATCTTGTCCATAATTCAGCATAAACAGTGAATATTTTGTTGCCGAATGAACATGATTGTTGTATGTGAATTCAGCCATAGGCAACCAACTTGCCCAGTCATTTTGTTGATGGTTAATGAAGATATGGAAATAATGTTTGATTTCTTGATTTATCTGCTCTGTTTGTCCATCTGTTTGAGGATGATAAGCTGTAGACATAGCTGTTTGAATCCCCAATAAACGATTCAATTCATGCATAACTTGTGATGCAAACTGAGGTCCTCTATCCAATAGTAAAGACCATGATGTTTCCAAACATGATCTCTCATAAGGCATGCCACTCCTTCTGCTGTGATTGTCTCTGTTGTTGGAATAGCATGAATCATTTTGGTAAAATGATCCACAACCATCAGGATAGAATCATTGCCTTGGCTTTCAGGCAATTTGACAATGAGGTCTGTAGAAATAATTTGCCAAGGACATGAGGGGATTTCATTAGGTGTTAACTCTCCTTGTGGTTTTGTGGGGAAAGTCTTCATCCTTTGGCATAAATTGCATCCTTTGACATATTTCTCCACATATGATGCCATATTTAGGAACCAGAAATGTCATTGAACCATTTCCAAAGTTTTCTTGTAACCTGGATGTCCTGCAAGTGGTGAATCATGGCAGGTCTTCATCAGTTCAGTGTATATTGTTTCTGGAATGTAGAGTTTCCCATCATAGAAAAGCATCTTCTTTTCATCTTCACTCCATCATGCAAATATCACAGTTTTCCTCAAGTCTGCATCCAACTTGTCCCAGACAATATAGTCATGGTCTTCTTTTTGTGCATCCATGATTTTCTTCAAGATAGGAGGACTGAGTGCTGCAAGGGAAATCTTATGTTTGAAAAATTCCAGCTTGAGCAAGATGACATTCTTGTTGTTATCTTCTACCCCCTTCTTATGGTCCAAATGTTGTGAGAGGAGATCAGGGTGAACATTGGTAGTGCCCAGTTTGTGGACCATATCGATCTGGAAGTGAGACAGATAAAGTGACCAACAAGCTTGATGACGGTTAAGCTTCTGGGCTGTCATGAAGTATTCCAGGTTCTTGTGGTCAGTGATGACCTGAACAGGGTGAATGGAACCTTCAAGGTAATGACACCATGCTTCAAGGGCACAAATAACCACCAGCATTTCCTTGTCATATATGTCATAATTATGCTCAGCAGGAGACAAACCCTTACTGAGGTAAGCAACATGGTGCCACTTGTTATCCTGTCAAAGTTGTGAAAGAACTGCACCAGTAGTGTAACCAGAACTATCCACTTCAACTCTGAATGGATACTGCTCATCCGGAAAAACTAAAACTGGTTCAGAACACACAGCATCCTGCAAATGAGTGAAAGCTAATTGTTGTTCATCACCCCAGTGCCACTTGACATCCTTCTGCATGAGCTCATTCAAGGGTTTAGCAATATCTGAAAATCTGAGAATGAAACAATGATAGAAGTTGCAGAAACCCAAAAATGAGCAAACATCATGGAGGTTCTGTGGGATAGGCCAGTCTTTGATACCCTGTACTTTGACTGGATCCATAGCAATCTTGTCAAAAGAAATATTTAGGCCAAGGAAGTTGATAGATGTTTGTTCAAATTCGCATTTCTCTGGTTTGAGATAAAGTTTATTATCTGCAAGTATTTGAAGTACTTCCTGTGTGACCTTGCGATGTTCTTCCAATGTTGCTGTAAAGATCAAGATGTCATCCATATAAACCACCACAACTCCTCATGAGATGAGACCTCTGAATAAATGGTTCATCATCATTTGAAAGGTAGCAGGGCTATTGCAAAGACCAAAGAACATGACAAGAGGTTCAAATAACCCTTTGTTAGTGACAAAGGCAGCTTTCCATTCATCACCATCTTTAATCCTGACATTGTTGTAACCCCATCAAACATCCATCTTGGTAAAATACCATGCTCCACGAAGACAATCAATTAATTCTGAAATAAGTGGAAGGGGATAACTGTTCTTGATCATCATATCATTGAGTTTTCAATAATCTTGAACAGGTCAAAGATCTCCAGATTTCATTTTGATAAAGAAAAAAGGTGATGCCATAGGAGATTTTGAAGGGCAAATACAACCACTCTTCAAGTTTTCTTCAATGAACAATTCCAATTGTTTTTGTTTGTCCAAGGAAAGATTGTAAACTTTACCAGCAGATGGTTTTGTGCCTGGTTTAAGTTCAATTGCATGGTCCCAAGGATGTCTTGGAGGAATAGAATCAAAGGCTTCCTTATCAAATACCTGTTTGAAATGATGATAAGCTTTGGGTACAATGTCTTCAAAATTCTTCTTCAACTTCTTTCTTTCTGCTTCAATAGCAAGATCTTGGCTAATGTTTTGAATGGATGCTTCCATTTCCTTTTGATCTACCATGACCATCAATATCCTATCTCCTTCTTCTTCAGCCATAATCCATTCTTCAGCTTCTTGATGTATAGTCTGATTTTGCTGCTTTATCAATTTCTTGTTTGATTTCCAGACTTGTCTATTGGCTTTGAGATGTACTTCACATCTGCATGTGCATCTGGTGAAATGTATTTTTCCCTGTAACCAATTGATTTCAGGGTTATGGATTTTCAACCATGATTCACCAATGAGGACATTTTTCTTGCCCAGATTGCAGACTGCAAAAGCAAAAGTAGCTTGTTCAGTATGGCCATTGATAGTCATAATGAAATCAATCATTTCTTCAATAGATCCTCCTTTATTTAGTGATCCATTGACATTATAAACAGGGATAGGTTTTGCCAATTTTTTTTTGTTTAGGTTGTTTTTCTTGACAAATCCTTTGTCAATGTATAATCCTGTAGCACCCAAATTGAGAAGAGCATCTACTTCCAAGATAGCTCCAGTATCCACTGTTTTGATTTTGAGTTTCATTTCAGGGAAACTGGTGACATCGAATATTGCTCTTCGAATATATTCCTTTTTCTCTGCAAGAGGAATAACTTGTTGCACTTGAGGCTTCACTTCAGACTGAGAGCAAGATGGAACAATGCATGTTAAATAAATTTGAGTACAAGCATTGAGACAATCAACATCCATATCATCAGTCTGAAGCATAGAAAACCTATTATAGGATGGCAAACTTATGCTCAGTTCCCATCCAATCCAAAACCTGACTGCTGTGCTCCACTCTTTGAGCCATTTGGGTCATTCAATCTAAGACCACATGCCTGAAACTCCTTCTGCATCTCAATCAGGAAGTCTGCCTCATTCAGCACATGCATCTCATGAAGGGTCCTCACATTCCCCCTTTGTTGTTGTTGCCCTTGAGGGTGTCTTGGCTCTGGACATTCTCTGGCAAAATGTCCTTCTTTGCTGCAATTGAAACATAGTTGAGGGCATGGTCCTCTAGCTCTGTCGATGTCCATGGGTTCTCCAGCAGGTGCTGCTGTGGAAGTAAATTGATGAGGGGTAAAATTGCATGGTTGCCCCTGTTGTCTTCCATACTGCTGCTGCCCCTGTGTTTGTGTTCTTCCCCATGTCAATTCAAAATTTTGCATATCTTGATATGCATATGCCCTAACTCTTGCTCTTCTGACCCATCCTTCTAAATCATGAGGGAGAGGTGTCTCCACATAACATGACTGGAGAAGAGGATGATTCATCCCCTTCTAGAACAATGTGCATAGTGCACCATCATTGTATCCAGATGCTGTTTTATATAAGAGGAATTCAGTGATGTATTCCTCTATATGATGACTCCCCTGTGAAATAGTGGTCAATTTTTGTTGTGCCATCTGTTCCTTGTTATGATCTCTGAAGGTTATCTTCATCATTGTTAGAAGTTCATTGAAGTCTTTGAATGGCTCTTCATATTTGTGTGGTTCTGCCCTATTTCTCACAGGACCCCTTTCTTCCATTCCTCTGCATATCCTCCTTTGATGTATGACAGTATAACTGTCACCTTGTCTTCATCTTGATATTCTAGATGAGCACAAAGGACAAGATAGATTTGATCCAAATAAGACTGGAACTTCTTCTTGTCTCCATCAAAAGGGGTTGGTTCTGCAATGTGAACCTTGGGGAGGTGGACCCAGGGTGGGTGGCCTGTTCCTTGCCCAGAAGAGGAACCTCCTTCTCCTAATGCCAGATGATTCATCAAATTCATCATTACTTCCTGTTGCAATGCTAGCAACTTCTGTTGATTCTCGATTATCTTCATCATCTCCCCAAAACTCAGTTGATCATGCTCCTGGTCCATAGGAACAAATGCTGCAGATGGAGGTTGTAGAGTCACTGCTAAGGCTGTACCAAGACTCTTGATTTCAGATTCCAAGCAGTGTGATGTCAATGGTTCTTGATCTACTAAACTTGTGAATCAATTCCTCAAGTGTGATTCTGGTTCTTTGCTGTCTTCTCTGTGTTGTGGATGAGATGGCTGTCTCTGGCTCCAAGTGTTCCACTGGTTGTCTTGTGACAGATTGACTGATGATTTGTCAGATGATCTCAATAAGAGTTCCTGTGCTTCTGTAGTTGAGTGATGTCAAATCAATTGCACACTCAGTCATACAACAGAAGCACTATATTTTCAATAAAATGTGTGGATGATAAGACAGACAAGCAAGAAAACCATGAAGATTTGAAAGAGAGCTATGTCTACATTAGTATGTAGACATTTCTGGTCCTCCTGCAATATAAGACACAAAGTGATGATGGGGATTGATATGAAAAGTGCAATCAGGGTGAGTGGCTAACTCGAGTAGAACAGCTGGAGGGACAAGAGAAGGGTTGCTGTAGTACTGATACAATAACTCTCTGAAAAGAAGAAGAGGGTACTTAATGTGGTACCTCCTATCTTGATTTCTCCAATGTTCTGATCTTGGATCAGGGAATATCCAAAGGGGAAAGTGTTTGTAGTTTGTCAAAGGTTCACTTCGACACTGAATGATAATGCACACATGCCAAGCTAGAAGGCAACAGCAAAGATGAAGGCAAGTGGTGGAGGGGCAGGTGACAGGAAGAAGCAAGTAAAAATTGACACTTATACCTTCATCTAAGAGGTGCTCTGTCCTAGAGCAAGTGTGTGGGGGACAAGGGTGGCATGTAGAAAGGGTGGGCAGTCCCTGAGCTGTTATAAGACCCACCGAGTTCCCAGGAATCCTCTTGTCCAAAATGCTCCTCCCAGAATGTCCACAATTGTGTATTGACCACTCTACTCCAAGTGTCCACCAAGTGTGAGCTGTGGAGGATATCATGGGGCATGAGGTGGATGTGGATGGGTTGAACACTATAATGTCCAATGAGAAGTTGAAGGGTGGAGGCAGGTGAGCAAGGGACATATGTGAGAGTCCACAAGCTGCAGGTACACTCACTCTCATGTTTTTGCCACTTGCAGTGATGGCAACAAGTGAGAGGAGGGTGAGGAAGAAAGTGTTGATGGTAGAAGCAGGCTTGTTTGTGTTTGTGTTTATGAACAAAGCCTATGGTGTAAAAGGGGTTGCAGACAAATTGAAGGTGAAAACACCTGTCTGCAGGAAAAGGGGGAAATGGAAAGGTGTGACAGGGGAGGGGGTTCTGATCAATTGTGAGGCCAACACTATGTCAAAGCCAAACAACTGAGGAAATGCTAAAACAAACAAAAAGGACAATTGCACTTTGACTAGCAGATATCCCAGATATATTAGAATAGTAAAGATGAGAATAGAGAACTGGTACTGTACCTAGCAGATATCCCAGATGATCAGAACTGGGGAATGAACCACTAGGAGTCCTACATATATATAGTACTCTAGACCATGCACAGACCATGCAGTACAGTATAGGGCCAGAGGATGAGAAAGTATAGTAATGATGTCATATCTAATAATAGAGGGGATGCATAAGTGCTGACTGAGGCTTCACAGTAATTGTGGAAGTGATTGGTGATACTCTGCAGCAGGTGTGAGAAGGATTGGTGAGCATCCACAGTAAGAGTGAGAAAATGAAGTATAACTAAAGATAGAAGAGGCCAATCTCTGATTGGACAGCATATGCATCATTGGCTGATAAAGGTGAAGACAAGGAATACATGACCATGGGGATAGCTTTGATAGATCAGGAGCAATTGTAAGATCTATGATGATAGAGACATAAGAAAATAAAGGAAAATGAAGAGAAAAATAGAGAGAATAATAGTGGCCTGACATAGTAACCGATTTAACTCCTTCATCATTTTGGATGCGAATTGGGGCCCCTGATCTGATATGATCTTTTCAGGGAGTCCATGATGCTTCCAAATATTGTCTCTGAACATCCTTGCCACTCCTTCTGCAGTTACATCAGATGTTGTTGCGTTGATGTGGATCATTTTAGTGAATTGATCTATGACCACGAGTATCAAATCATATCCTTGGCTTTCAGGTAACTGTGTGATGAGGTCTGTGGATATAATTTGCCAATGATTTGATGGTATTTTGTTTGGTGTCAGTTTGTATTGTGGTTTCTTTGTGATCATCTTTGTTCTCTGACAAATGTCACAACTTTTGACATACTTCCCAATGTATGCTGCCATTCCTTTCCACCAAAATGTTCTTGACACCATCTCCAGTGTCCTCCATTGTCCCAGATGTCCTGCAATTGGGGTATCATGGCAGTGTTTTATGACTTCTGCTCTACAGCTGTTACGAGGCACTTGCTTTGGCACCTTGTAATGGTTTCTTTTTCCTTTTTTCTCTTTCTTTATCTTACTTACTAGTAAAGCATAGTATTATTACTACAAGTGTGAGCTTAGCTCCACTTTACTTAGTAAGGACTCTCTTTTCTTTTCTCTATTATAGTACTTAAGTATTTACATACTTAAGTGTGAGCTTAGCTCCAAGTACTATAATAGACTTATCTTTTTCTCCTTATCTTTCTTTATTTATTATAACATTTACTTGCTAAGGATTGTTACTATACAATTAGCAAGGACTCCATTTTCTCACGCTTATTTACCTTTGTTTATCTCATGTTCATTTCGCACTTGTGGCTGAGCCACTTACATCACATGGACATGTACTTACTGCACATTACTGCACATTATCGTTTACTTACTGCACAATACTGCGCAACTTTACTATACTTAGATCTCCAGTTTTGTATAAATAGTTGACAGACTGGCGGTCTTAAACCCCAGTCTTGTCAACTTGGCAATCTAGGGATTCTCCTATACTGCGCTTGATCTACACTCGCTACAAACTCATCTTCTCCTCCAAGAACTAAGTCTAAGATCTCTAAGTCACTCTAAAGCGTCACTAAGACATCCTAAACCTCATCACTCTAAATCCTCATATCATTATTGAAGCTTCTATTACACATATCAAATGCGTATCTCATCTCCAATTACCAGGAGTATTGATATAGACCTTCCCTAAGACCGTCCAATAGGCCACTCTTAGCAACAGCTGTCTGGAACAAGGATTTTATCTTTGCACATGAGTAATCCTTGTTTGTTCTGTCCCCATCCTGCTATACTGGCTGTCTTTGCTTCATCTGCTGATAATTCTACCCACATTTTGACATCTCTGTCTTTCTCCTGTTCATCTGCTATCTTTTGAAGGAGTGAGATATTGTTTGTCAATATTGCTTGTATATGATTTGGTTTGACAAAAAATTCTGGTTTAAGCAATATGACATTCTCATTGTCATGTTCCACCCCCTCTTTATGATCTGCTTGTCTCAAGAGGAGATCTGGTTTGGCTGAACTCTTTCCTGGTCTGTGGGAAAGGTGGATGTTGAATCTAGAAAGAAATAGAGACCATTGAGCCTGGTGATGGTTCAATTTCTGGGCACTCATAAAGTACTCTAGATTTTTGTGATCCATAAGGATCTGGACTGGACTATCTGTTCCTTCTAGATAGTGCCTCCATTGCTCCAATGCATGTATAACAGCTAACATCTCTTTGTCATAGATGTCATAATTCCTCTCTGCTGGTGATAACCCTTTGCTGATATATGCCACTGGATGCCACTTCTCATCATCCCTCATCTGTGATAATACTGTGCCTGTGGCATAACCTGAGCTTTCCACTTCTACAAGATATGGTCTGTGGGGTTCAGGAAATACTAAAACAGGTTTTGAACATAATGCTGTTTTAAGATTTTCAAATGATTCTTGTTGTTCCTGATCCCATTGCCATTTGACATCTTTTTGTAGAAGTGAATTGAGGGGTTTTGCTATATCCAAAAATCCTCTGATAAAACAATGATAAAAATTGGTAAAGCCTAAAAATGAGTGAAGTTCAGTGACAGAGGTTGGTACAGGCCATTCCATGATTCCTTGGACTTTGATGGGATCCATCATGATTTTGTCAAAAGAGATTTTGAGTCCAAGGTAATCAATTTCCGTTTTTTCAAATTCACATTTTTCTGGCTTTAGGTAGAGTTTATTATCACATAATATCTTCAACACTTCTTCCACTATGATTCTATGTTCTTCCAATGTTGCCATGAAGATGAGGATATCATCCATATAGACCACCACTTTTCCTTTCACTATCAACTCTCTGAAGAGATGATTCATCATGGTTTGAAATGTGGCTGGACTATTGGTGAGTCCAAAGAACATGATGAGGGGTTCAAATAGTCCTTGAATTGTGATAAAGGCAGCCTTCCATTTGTCACCTTCTTTGATTCAAACATTATTGTAACCCCATCTGATGTCAAGTTTGGTGAAGTATTTGGCCCCTTTGAGTTTATTGATCAATTCTGAGATAAGGGGTAGTGGATAAGAATTTTTGATCATTATCTCATTGAGGTGTCGATAATCTTGAATTGGGTGTAATTCTCCAGATTTATTTTTGATGAAAAAGAAAGGAGAGGCCATTGGTAATTTTGATGGTCTAATTCTCCCAGATTTCAGATTTTCTTCAATAAACTTCTCCAACTCTTTTTGTTCTGTAGACAAAAGATTGTAGATTTTTCCCATATGCATCTTCACATTAGGTTTCAGTTCAATTGCATGATCCCAAGTTCTTTTGGGGGGTAATTTGTCAAATGATTCTTTTGCAAAGACTGATCTGAAACCATGATATTGTTATGAGGCACTTGCTTTGGCACCTCATAACGCATTTCTAGTTTTTCTTTTTCTTTTTCTTTATTCTTACTTACAAGTAAAGTGTAGTATTATTACTACAAGTGTGAGCTTAGCTCCACTTTACCTAGTAAGGACTTATATTCCTTTCTCTTTTATAGTACTTAAGTATTTACATACTTAAGTGTGAGCATAGCTCCAGGTACTATATTAGACTTATCTTTTCTCTTTTTTATCTTCTCTTTATTTATTATAGCATTTACTTGCTAAGGACTATTACTATACAATTAGCAAGGACTCTCCTCTTTTGCCCTTATTTACCTTTATTTGTACCATGTTCATTATGCACTTGTGGCTGAGCCACTTATATCACTTGGACACATACTTACTGCACTTTACTGCGCATTATTGTTTACAACTGCGCATTACTGCACAACTTTACTATACTTAGATCTCCAGTTTTGTATAAGTAGTTGACAGACTGGCGGTCTTAAACCCCAGTCTTGTCAACTTCGCAATCTAAAGATTCTCCTTTACTGCGCTTGACCTAAGCTCGCTTTAACTCGCTTTACTCTCTAAACAACTAAGTCTAAGATCTCTAAGTCACTCTAAGCATCGCTAAGACATCCTATACTCATCACTCTGGATCCTTGTATAGTCATCGGTGGAATAATCCTCGTCACTATATCATTAATCCCAATCTTCATTGTCATCAGGAACCTCTATCACGTTCATCAAGCTCATATCCAAACTCTTGTTACCAGGAGTACTATTATAGACCTTCCCTAAGACCATCCAATAGGCCACTCTTAGCAGATATGCTTTAGGTACTATATCTTCAAATGATTTTTTGATCTTTCATTTTTCTGCTTCTATCACTAGATCCTGAGATATGTTGGATATCAAGGCTTCCAATTCAGGATCTCCAATCATGATGCATAGTACTTTGTCTTCTTTTCCTATTGCATCTTCATCTTCATCATCAACTTCTTTCAATTTGGGAACCTCCTTCTTCTTCTTCTTCAACTTGTGTTCCTTCCATTCTGCCACTACTCTGACATGACATCATTGTGGACATCTTGTGAATTTTACCCTGCCAGTTTCCCAGTCTATTTCTGGATTGTGAATTTTTAGCCAAGTTTCTCTGAGGAAAAGGTTGACTTTTCCTAATCCTGTTACACAAAAAGTTGTTCTTTCTGTATGATTCTGTATCTTGACTATAAGATCCACTGTTTCTTTGATAGAACCTCTTTCATTCCTTGTTCCATCAACATTATAGACTGGAATAGCTATCAGAAGTTTCTTTGTGTTAAGACAGTTATTTCTGATGAATTCTTCATCTATGTAACATGTTGTCACTCCTGAATCTACTAAGGCCTGGATTGTGATCACTTGTCCATTGTCTGGTTTTTTGATTTCCATTTCTATCATAGGGAGTTCTGTTCAAGTTCCCATGATAACATGCTTTTCTTTTTCTAGAGAGGGCATACTCTCTGATGTCTTCTTTCCTTCAGTATTTTCTTCTGATGCAATGTGATTAAATATTTTGATGGGATCACATACATTGGCATGGTCAACAGTGCCATCATCTGGAGTAAGTACTGAAAAACGATTGGACAAAGTAGTGACATCTACTACTCATCCCTTCCAAAACCCACTTCTTTAGCAATTTTCTTTATCACTTCATCATTCAACATCTGTGTGAATTCTTCTGTAGTCATTCCCCTGATCCACTCATGAATGATGTGCAACTTCTCTTTCTTCTTGTTTGGGCAATCTCATGATATATGCCCCTTTTCTCTGCAATCGAAGCAAATGATTTCCCATTGTCTCTGTGTGCAATCTATGTCCATGGGTACTGTATCATTGCTGGCTTTGTGTGATGATGTAGAAAGATTAGTGGCTGTTGTGGGAGTGTTTCTGTTGTATCTGGGTCCCCAGCTTGAGGATCCTCTGTCTGCAACAAGTTGTTTGAACTCCCTCATGTGCTGATCCATGCTCTGCACCATCTGTTGCCAGGCTAGATAAGTGGTAGGAGGGGGATTGATGTTATAAATTCTTTGAAGAAGTTCCACACTTAATCCTCTTTTGAAGCAATCAATGAGTGCTTCATCATCATACTTCATCTTTGCTGCTATCAAAAGGAATTCTGTGGTGAATTCTTCTGCTGTTTTTCCCCCTTGATGTAGTTTGTGTAATTGTTGTTGTGCTATTTGAGCCTTGTCAGGATTTCCAAATTGTGCTTGGAGTTTCATATTGAAGTCTACCCAATTCATGAATGGTTCTGGATATAGTGGATTGTTTGGGTTGACCTTGTGTAATCACTGCTTCATGACTACTAGATTTCTCCAAGCTTCTGCACTTCCTCCTATCATATAAGATAGGGTGTATGTGATTCTGTCACTGTCAACCCACATTTTGTTTGCTGCAAATACAAGAAATAATTCTTGTATGAAGGAGTCAAGTTTGCCATGCTTCCCTGAGTATGGAGTAGGTGACAAAACTTTTACCTGGTGTTGGGCAAACACATGGCCCATGGGGGTGGCAGAGAGGCCAGAGATATTTGTCAAAGGTGGCATTTGGGTTTGGGGGATGGATAGCATCAATGTTATTTTGGCCAAGGATTTGGTAATCTCAACCAATGCATTCCCCATTTCCAGTTGATGTGTCTGTTGTTGTTGTTGTTGTTGTTGTTGTTGTTGTTGTTGTTGTTGTTGTTGTTGTTGTTGTTGTTGTGCCAATTTTGATTGCTCTATCTTGTGTCTCATTATCTCCAACATATCCTCCAGATCCATGATCCTCATCACCATTGGTGTAATTTGATCAGTCATGTCCATCTTTTCTTCTGATGAGTCACTTGTAATGATGGGTGGTTGTTCTTGTGGTTGCCACATTGATGGACCACTCATCAGATGTTTTCTCCTCTAAAGATGAACTGTTGGGGGATCAAATTGTAATATGGGCTGGTTTGTTCCCAGTAGTGAGGAAAGAAATGCCACAGGAATTCCTCAGGATGGTTGACATGGTAATTATTGTGGAGTTTGAAGAACCAAATTGCTTGTTGATGGCAATATTTGAATGCACTGCCATAAAAGTGAATGAGGGCTTGGGATGTGTGAGGTTGAGTTGGTGGAGGTAGGGGAGAGGTAAGTCTGGTGTAAGATTTGCCTGACCTGGTCCTCTTTTCCAATCAAAGTATTCTCAGATCAATGAAAAATAAAACTGCATGAAGTGAAAACTCTGTGTTCCTTTTTCAAGGGAACAAGCCTTTCAAATGCAGAGTGGAAGGTGGGATATAGTAGTTGTACTAAGTACTATGACTACTATGAAAGAGATCATTTTATAGTAAAAAATTATCATCTTCCTGGTCCAAACAGTTGTCAGGAAGTTCTGCAGTGCCCCAGTAAGTGGTAGACACCCTTGCACTACTTGCTGAGGCAATGTAAGGCCCAGCACTGTAGCTGAACTACAAAAAATTTGAAACTGTAAAACAATTTCAATACTCTCTTGAGCAAGGAGGGAGGGGAATAGGGATGTGAGGACATGTGTGAAGGTGAAGACATGTGTGAGGTTGCAGGGATAGCAAGCTGAATACAATTGTGAGGCTGACATTCACCAGCAAGGTCACACAATGTAAAGGAAGGGGAAAGGGCTAACAAGAGGGATGAGATCACACTTAGCAAACAGATATCCCAGATGTATTCAGCTGAAGAGTAACTATGATACAGCTGAAGTATATATACTAAAGAAACCTGCGCACAGACCATGTATGTACTATAGGGCAGGTGTATCATAAAGGAATGCACAGCATCTGTGAGAAGCTCTGTAAGCAACTGTGAGAATATGTGTCATATATGTATAGTAAGTGGTCCAATGACAAATGATGAATGAGTCATAGATAATCACAATAAGATCTATCAATGATCTGATAAGATACTCTTTGTAGATCTTGAGTGATAAGCATGAAAGAAATTGTAAAATGAAAAGAAAAATAAATGTGTCCTGACAGTATGCTACCTCTATATAATATAAGAACTCTCCACATTCTCCTCTTGCATATGGCCTGTATTCCACACTTCCAACTTTGAGTGCAGGGCAGAGGGTGTGTACAAAGGCATGGCAACTGAAGATGCAGAGGTGAGAGATGTCAGGTATCAACCCAGGACTCCAGATGGAGTGTGGAGTTCCCCAGTACAGCCAACACATGGGAGTGTGATTGTAAGTATGAACAGCTGTGTGGAGTGCATACTCCCAGAAACTCCATGTGAGGCCAGCTTGATGAAGCATCAGTAAGATGTGATCAAGCAGGGTGTGATTCCAGCATTCCACTCATCCATTTTGCTGCAGAGAATAAGAGATGGTGAACTGATACACAATGCCCTTCTCCTGAAAAATAGAGTGTAGGGACACTGCAATGTGTTCTCCTCCTTGATCAGCACACAGGTTCTGAATGGTGCAGCCAGTCTGGTTTTCTGCCCAATTACGCACACACGCACAAAAGGCAAACTGGGAGTGCCACTCCCAGCCTTCTGTGGCCACCAATAGCTCGTGCTAACAGCTCCATCTGGGCAGACAGGCCACCCCCATATCCATCAAAATTCTGGCACACTTATGCCAGTTGTCCGCAGGAAATATCCGTCATGAAGAGTGTCCTTCCAGGTGTTCTTTACGGTCGCTACGCGCGGGGTTTTGCGACCACACAGCATTAGTATTTATGAGACAGTCCATTTTGAGCCTCGTGTTGATGACCCGGAGCTTGTGTAGTGAGACCGTCCTTCTTGGAGTGGATCGCAGGAACGTCATCCTGCTTTTCAATTCACCATCCACAGCGTAGTTTCCATATCCTTGCGGAGTCAGCGTGCGTATTGACGTATTCATGTGCTTGTCTACATCGTGTAAACCACAGAATTACATCATCATCACGCATGTGTTCTGATAATCTGCCAGCAATTAGTCAAAAACCATGGACCCGCGAACATGAACTCGAAAAAGCAGTCGTCTTCCTGTAAAGTTCAACAACACAATACCTACCAATTAATGTCTCTCAGGCGAATCTGTACATTGGTGGAATATATATGGGCTAGTAAAGGGGGGTGTATATGCCATGTTGCGGCCTTGAAGATGCCTCGTTCCTGCGGAATTGGTATGTAGTAATACAAGCATGTTCCGTGTCCAATCCTCCTCAACAATGCCGCTCCGCAACGTGTGCACCCGAATGGGAGGCCATATATCCAAATTTTATGATAGCCAATTCTCTACTTGAACTCGTTCTGGGCGCCCATACGCCTTCGTCCCTGCCTTATCCCCCTCACGCACGCATCTCTCTTAAGGGCGTACTAAAAAACCGTCGGGAGTGGCACGAAACCCACATCAGCAAGGCAACGACCTGGAACGAGCGCAACAAAAATAAATGCCCGCAGTAGGCCAGAAACTCTTCTGTCTCCAGTGTGGCGGTGCGGACCTTCCTCCGGTGCTGTAGTGCACGCTGACGACCGACCCGTTCGCAGGTGACCATGAACTTGCAGACTGCACGTCGAGGGAGCGGCTCTGCTTCAACTGCAAGGAGCCCGGGCACCAGTCCAAGTACTGCACAGCGAGACTTAGGTGCCACGAGTGCGGGAAGGAGGGACACTTCAAGTATGAGTGTCCAAAACAGGTGTGTTCTGTGAGTGGCTCAGTTCTCGTCCATCGGGATACTGGCAATAGACGCACACGGATGGGGTGCGGCAGTTTTGCAAGCAGAAGGGCCACGGAGAGACGGAGTGTACGGAGAAACTCATGTTCACTGCTCGTGCGTCTCGTTCGTCCCGATCGGGCCGCTAGCTTCATATCCACGCTCACTTTTGCTGCCTGTGCGGCGCCAGGTCTCATCATCAGAAATGGGATAAAGAATCGTTTCACGTGCGCATCCCGGCCGTCTCGTGCTTACTGTGCGCGCTGTATTCACTGACTGGCGGGCAGGCCGTGTCCGCCCGCATCGAAGGCAGCGCTACGGGAGCAGGAGCCTGGGTCAGTGTCGAAGAAGCAGGGGCCAAAGTCAGGGTCAACAAAGTCCAAAATCAAAAAGCCTGATGCAGGCGGCCCTCAGCCAAGCGGGAGTCATTCCGAGCCTGCCCATCAGGCCGCGAAGTGACGAAGAGCTGGTCCAAGGCGGGGACAGAAAGGGAATATAAAAGTGCATGCTATGCCAGTGCTGTATGCGGGCCAATGCCGAGAGCTTTCCGTGATGATGGACTAATGATACCTCATTTTCTCGAGCAATGCTTGATGACCAATGGAACTACCTTCCAGTGACATACGTATGTGGTCACGAACGTCACACCACTTGAACGATACTCGGAACTAAGATTATTTCCGAGTCCTGCTGACTTCTGCTACACTATCATGTGAGGCTCATTGACTTCTAGCTCAATGGGCGTAAGGCAATCAAGGCATGCAAAAACAGGTTCCATGAATTTCGAGGAGTGAACGCGTGCTGCGTTGCTGGGAGTCGGTGGTGGAACATTTCGAACCCCGCGGTCTTCTTTTCAAAGCATTAGCGTAACCGAAATTATATTGATCCGCGAATATTAAACGACGGCTCTCAAGTACGACCTGGCATTCTTGTTCATTTTTGCTAGACTGTGGACATTGGAAGAAAAAGATTTGGACTAGTGATTTGAACTGCCATCGCGACTTCAAGTTCAAGTTTTCGGCGGGATGCAGTGTCGCATGTTCTACATCCGATCCTCGGGAACTTTATTCTGAAGCCGTGGGTATATGTGGGACTGTATTGCCAATCTTATGCGAGCTTGTGCTGGGCGCTCGTACGCCTTCGTCCCTGCCTTATCCTCATCGCGCACCCGTTTCTCCCCACGGGTCCATCTAGGGCTGTAGGAAACGCACATCAGGAACGTGTGGCAACTTCAAGTCGGCGAGGCGACCACCCGGAACAAGCGCAAACATGTCCGCAGCAGCAGATCCGAAGCTCTTCTGTTACAAGTGTGGCGGCGGTGCGGATGCTATATAGCCTGCGCGCACACGGGCCCGCCCCGCGCTGACGGCTACTCTGTTGCAGATGGCCACGAATTCGGCGAGTGCCCGTCGAGCGAGCGGCTCTGCTTCAACTGCAAGAAGCCCGGGCACCAGTCGAGGGACTGCGCCGCGGTGCGCCCCCGCAAGTGCTTCCAGTGCGGCCAGATGGGACACGTCAAGTCCGCGTGTCCCGAGCGGCAGTGTCTCGTGAGTGCCTTGGTTCTTGTCTGTCTGGGTACCAGCTCTAGACATGCGGCGGGCATGGCAGAGGTGCAAGCAGAAGGGCCACTGGGCGAAGGACTGTCCGAACGCCCTCAGACACAAATGTACGTCTCATTCGTATCGATAGCGCCGCCAGCTTCGTACCCGTGCCCATTTTTGTTTCTTGTGTAGCACTAGTTTGCTCCACTTGTGGAGGCGAGCAGCATTCCATCCCACAGTACGTAGCCCAGCTGTCTTGTGCTGATTGCGTGCTGTGCTGATTGACTGGCGAGCAGGGCGTGTCCGGTCTTCTGGACAAAATACTGGGAATCTATGAACAATACTGCTGAGCCAAAGTGGCACCAGTCGATGCCAAAGCCGGAGCTCAAGCCAGAGCCGAAGAAGCAGGAACCCAAGCCACAGTCGAAGAAGCAGGAACCCAAGCCAGAGCCGAGGAAGCAAGAGCCAAAAACAGAGCCGAGGAGACATGAGCCTAAGCCAGGGTCAAGCACTGGCAGATCTTCGGCCAAGGCGCCGGCTGCAGGTAGCTCTCAGCCAAGTAAGACAAGCCCATCGAGCAGTGACGTGACTGGATCACGGATCGCAGAGCAGTGCAGGGAGAAGGGCAACTTCGCGTTCAACGCGGAGAACTACGAGAGGGCCATCGAGTATTACTCGGAGGCCATCAGTGAGTGCTTGTATGCGGGAAGTTGGCGACGTTCTCTGATACAGATGATGGTGTAGGTTGGAATCCCAAGGATTATCGGTACTACTCGAACCGGGCTGCGGCATACCTCATCCAAAAGCGCTTCAGGCTCGCCATGTTCGACTGCCAGCGCGTGTTGTCCCTGCAGCGCGAAAACGTAGGTGCGAAGATCTTCACGCGTCTCGGTCGCTGCCAATACGCCCTGGGCCTCACAACCGCTGCGCTGTCGTCGCTGCGCCAGGCGCTCGATCTCGACTCCGAGAATGCGGTGGCCCGGTCGTTCAGGAGTAAGACGCTGGAGCTGCAGCGGCACATTGACGACTTCAGGGGCGCGAGGTCGAGGAACCACTGGCGGATGGCGCAGTCCGCCCACGACCAGTGCCTACACGTCATTCACGACCAAGGCGGCGAGGTGCCGTTGGAGTGGAAGTGCTGGGGCATTGAACTCCATATCGCGCGCGGCAATTGGAAGGCGGCCAGCAGCGCAGTGGAGTACGTATTCTTCTTTCTCACTGATCGCCTATCCAATCACACTTGAACAGAAGTGCGATGTCTGAGGAAACTGCTTCCGCAGACCTGAATTTCCTGGACGGCCTGCTGCAGTTCCTGACCGGAGAACTGGACAAGGCCGCCTCACGCATCATGAGCGCGCTTCGCATGGACCCGGACAATGTCAAGGCGAAGGGCCTCAGGGTACGTGTCAAGATCGTGACGGAGCTTAAGGAAGAAGGCAACAAGCTTTTCCGAACCGCTGGATGGCACGAAGCGATCAACAAGTATACCGCGGCGCTCAAGGTAGGCGAGTCTGCACGACCCTGTTTCTTTGCCGTCTGTCACGTTCACTGCAGGTCGTCGATGAGAGAGCGGAGGAAGGAAACGGGGGCCACCTGCGAGCCACGCTGCTCTCCAACAGGGCCGCCGCGTACCAGAAGGTCAGTCGAAGCCGTCACGCGTCGTGCGAACGGGCCCTGAGTGTGCTGCTAGTTGGGCAAGTCAAAGGAGGCGTTGGCAGACATCAAGTCCTCGCTCGACCTCCGTGCCTTGTCATACAAGGCGCTGCTCATACGTGCCCGAATCTACCTGGAAGACGAGAGCTATGATTCCGCGGTCGAGGACTTCAAACTGGCTTTGGAAAATGCGCCGTCGGAAAGCGTGAAACGCGACATCCAGAACGAGCTTACCAAGGCAGAGCACGAGGTGCTGCTTAACCGGAACCGCAAGAAGGATTACTACATGGTTCTAGGTGCGCAGGTCTTGCTGGCTGGCCAGGCTGCCCTGGTGCAGTGCTGACACGGATCACATGCCAGGTCTGAAACGAGGCTGCTCCAAGGTGGAGGTCAAGAAGGCGTACATGCGGGAAAGCCTGAAGCACCATCCAGACAAGGTAACATGCAGCATCATGCACACCTCGCAGTGCGACTCATGCTCCGCCCTAGGGTGGAAATGCGGAGAAGTTCAAACTGGTTGCGGAAGCGTATGGAGTGCTGTCCGACGAGGACCAGCGACGGAAGTATGACCGGGAGGAGAGTGCCCGGAATCCGCACCTTTACGATGACGGTGACGAAGACGTTGAGGTCGAGGCTGAGGTTAAAGTTGACGTTGACGTTGACGACAGTGCGTCTGACTGGACTGAGCAGAAAGCGTCCGACCGGGCTGAGCAGAAAGCGTCCGATCGAACTGAGCAGAAAGCGTCCGACCGGACTGAGCAGAAATCGTATTCATGGTGGGGACATAGTACTGGTAAATCCTGGTGGTACTAGCCTACAAACGTATCCTCCGTCGAGCCCATGCGTCTCGTCTATACTACAGTATATAGCTATCATGTCCTTATTTTGCTTCTAGACCGTTCTCGCTTGCTCTTACTGACGTTAGACCCTGCGCCCATGATGATTAGGCGTATCCCCACATTTCTCCTTCATTGTAGCTCCTGTCAACTTCATACAACAAAGATATTGGATGCTGGAATGGTACAGTGAGTTGGTTGTATAACAGTGCAGCTGAGATTGCGCACGAACCGTTTTATGCCCTTGCCTGAGTGTCAGACCCAAACGGCCTCTCCAATCAGGCCCGGAATGGGCTTGCTGGAGATCGGGCGCGGTCCGTGCGAGCTTATGTGGTCTCGCAGCACGGGTGCAATGGGGATGCAGGGTCTAGGTATATACAAAAATTAGTTACTTTGTTCTGTACGCCTTTGTGTGATTGCCCTACCTTTTATCCCCCCCCTTGGACAAGCATGCCATCTTGTGTGCATGTGTTCGACCATTCGTTTCAACACAATCCCACAAACCTGCTTAGGGGTCTATCTAGGTGGCTCTCGAGGCAGTCTAATAGCCTTCGCTCACTGTGATTCTCGAAGATCATATTTGTCAGGTTTTTCCTTTTCCTTGTTCTTTCTTTCTGATCTAGTCTTCTATCAGACACTTCTATAAAGGCATAACCCTTGACAGTGTTGAGCATGGGCCATGTGTGAGACAAACTAGAACTATGGCTATAGTTCTTATTTTATATAGTAATATAGAGACATGATATATACTATAAGACTGTTGGTTTTACATAAGCACTTTTCTCTCTCTTTGGCACCTGCACCCACATACTTTGTTTACATCAGCTGGTCTGTGTGCATTCCTAGTTTGTATATAGGGAAGTCTTGTAGTGTAGTCTAATAGTAAGCAGGCATCTACTCTTCCATTTCCTCTTGTGTCCTGCCTCCAACTGTCTTCACCCCCTTTGTGCCTCTTTCAGTCTTCCAGTAATGGAGACTGTTCTTTATATTGTCATCATTGGCTACTGTCTTGCTATATTCATTCTTGCCAGTGGTTTTATCATGTACATGCCTTCATTGTCTGACCCCACTCCTGTCTAAGTGGGTGCATGTTGCTTTCACTGCATGTGTGTGTTGTGCTATGTTTCAATAAAGACATAGTGCACAGACCATAGTGACAGAGTGGCTGGGAGTGTGGCACAGTAGCTGTCCAAAAGTAGAGATAGTATCATAGCTTGACACCCCCCCTGCTAAGAGCAGTGCATTGGATGGTCTTAGGGATTCATTAATGAAGTGCTCCTGGTAATGAGTTGATTGACATATTTGATATAGACATGCCTGATGATGATGAAGAGAGGGATCAACAAGATAGTGATAAGAATGATGTTGGAATGTTCACACATTTCATTCAGCTTCACCTCCTACACATTAATACACATACTTATTATATCATCAACATATATCTTATGCTAAGAGCGGCCTATTGGGTGGTGATTTGTACTGTGTCGGGCTGAGAGGGGAAAACAACCACAACCACAGCAATTGCTGGAGGG
>QLPN01013709.1:0-36781 GCA_003314395.1 Albatrellus ellisii
GTCCAGGTCAACATTGCTGCTGCCACCGGTGATATGGGCATCCTCGCCAACCACGTTGCTTCCATTGAGGCATTGCGCCCTGGAATCGTAGAAGTTATCGAGGCCGGCAATGCCTCCAAAAAGTGGTTTGGTATGTGGATGTACTCTGGTCATGTCTCCCCGTGCGTTTCTCAAATTTGTTTCATCCAGCGTCTGGAGGTTTCGCGACCGTCCACCCCAATAACAAGCTCACAATCAACGTCGTGGAGGCCGCACCTCTAGAACAGTTCTCACCAGAGGTTTGTGCCTCGTCGCTCAGTATCCTTTTGTGTTCAGCACTGATCATGGCACTAACAGGCCGTTCGTGCGAATCTTGCCGAGGCGCAAAAGGTGCTCAGCGGGAGTGGTTCGGAGGAGGATAAAGCAGAGGCGCGTATCGAGGCGGATGTGTATGAGGCTCTTCAACACGCCCTGGGCTCCCATTGAAAACACATAGATGGGCATCTGTAGACGCTAGCCCGAATTCTCATAGCATGCATGAACAGAGGCTTGACTACTGGTGCTCGAGCTCTCGGAGTATGAGAGTGGGCCGTCACTCATGAGCCTTGTACGTCAAAGTGCTTAGAGAGACCCTGGGTTTTCGTTCCTGGATAGTAGCAGCTCGTTTGTATGTCAATTAATGGTATCAGTGTACTGGAGACACAGATGGACAGCCGCCAGTGTGTTTCATTAACTACCGGTCGCCAAATACGATGTGTTCACGGGCGGGAGGATTTGGAAGCGCACGGTGATGCGAGACCTCACGTGCCTCACGTCCACGACGCGAGGTTGGGGGCCCAGGCTTCGCAGAATGACGCACGTCCATCCCTTCGGACTGTTTCTGCTTAGCATAAAACGCGAAAAGGTCTGCAATCTGTTGCTCGAGGTTCTGCCTCTCTCGCTGCAGACGGTCGACTTCCTGGGTCATGAGCAGGACTTCTCTAGTGAGTTCCTTCTTGAACTCTTCGACATGGACTGCCGGAACAGATAATAAGCATGAGCCGGCGCTGAACGAGATGGGAAGAAGGGACGCACTCTGAACGTTGATGGCAGTGGCTTCTTTCATAGCCTCAACGAATCTGAGTCTTTCGCCACGAATATCGTTTGAAAGTTCTGTAAGACGAAGCTCGGTCAAAATGGTTATATTCTCGGGATCTGATGGTGGCCCACCTGTAGCCAGAGTCTTCAGCATTCTCTCTTGATCTTGCCGCTGTCGGTCTATCAAGCCAATCACCGATTCCGTGGCTTAAAATTGTCCAGTCAGCGCCAGGCCATCGAGACAAGACGGCGAAAAGAAAACGACCGACTATATGCGCTCCTCATCTCGGCATTTTTGCGCATGTCTTCGTTCATGGCGGCGATGAGGCTATTGATAGAGCTGTGCAAGTTTACATTGTCTCGGTCCCGCTCCTTGCTCTCTGCCAGAAACCTTTGGAGACCGTCCACCAAGGTTTCTGGTCCTCTCTCTTGGTCCTCACCTCCTTCGTGGGACACATTTCGCAATTCTTTTGAAATTCCGAGTTCCCGACACAGCTGTTTCATGCCTACGGCCATGTCCTGGATCTGTGCTGTCCCATTGCTGACAAACGCTTCCAACCACTAGACATCGTGTTCGTGAGCGACCTGGTACAAGAACTCGAAGCAAATTGCTGACCGTATTAAGCTCGTTAAGATAACGGACGCTGTCGGCTTGTTGTTCCACTTGAACCGTCCGCTGGCCCTGTTCATTCTTGAGGAGGCCCAAGATCTCCTGAAGCTTGAATAGATTCAGCCATTCTAGACGCCTCAGACTCTTTGGAAAATAAACAAACCTCCTGTACGCCAACACCGCCTTCGGCACCCGCATTGCAGCTTTCACCAGCCGCATCCATCTTCAAATAACATCTGTTCGAGCAATTCTTGATCCGTATAACACACGGTCCTCACCTGTTCTTCTCCTTCAGTTGGAAAGGTACCATCAGGGGACACCGCCTTGATCCGCGATGTCCTCCGCGTAGACTCGTTATTGGGTTGCCCCGACCGTGGAGCAAGACCGACAGTGTTATTTCGGTAGAGGTCCAGCAAGGCATCCAGCTTGCTGCTGATGTCGTTGGCATCACCGAGTGAAGAAGCAGAAAGGTGCCGGAAGGCAGAGCTCGAGGACGGGTTCTCATTCTTTAGCGCCGCTGAGGCTGTGTCACCTGGCTTCAGCTCCTCTAAAGTCTTGCGCATCGCTGGGAGGTCAGCGTGCAATTTCGCATGAATCTCATTCAAGATATCTGCAACCTGTGGCAAATCAGACGGGATGGATGTATGCCGCACTTCAGGAAAGTGGGCTCGGCCGGTTCGAACCTCGTCCGTGATGATGTCGAGCTTGTCATGTACGGCGGCTAGGTCGACAGAACCGCCCGGAGCGTGTGTGACCAGTGTCTTGAGACTGTCCAGAATAGCCCTGGTCTCCGACGTCTCCGTGTCGCGGTTAGACTTGGCTAATTGTACGCTTTCTGACATGTTCCGTACGTCGGCGTGTACAGCATGGATTTGGTCGCTCAGAGCAACGGCGTGACTAAATTGCCTGTCAGCGTGACCATCAATGATGTCCAACAACGCTGTCATGTCGTTGTCAATGTCTGTGGCTTGCGATGGCGCCCGTTGTGCAGTCGACGGAGCCGTATCTGACCTAGTAGTCATGCTGTGATCGAGGCCCCGATGCAGCCGGTGGTCTTGCTCAGAGGGCCACTTCCGATGACGCAGCCTGTCGCGTTCGTGCATCTCGTCTCGAAGTCGGAAAGCTGACTTTGGCCGGTCAATCGATAGCGTGGCCTTCAAGCTATCTGACACTGCGGAGATGGGGGATGTCAGGCGGCTGTCTGCGCGAATCGAGGATGGCTCCCCCGTCCTCAAGAGCCCGCTGTAGGGCCCATCGTGTTCGGCAAAAGCAGAAGCAGTCTTTTTGACACTGCTGCGCCTCGAGGACATAGGGGTGGTAAATCGTGTGCTGACGGTCAATCTGCTCGACTGGGTGTTATCTAAGGTGCTGGGGCTTGTCGACTGCAATTCAGCCAAGCGTTGCCTTACAACAGATCTCTGGCCAAGGTTGAGGATGGAAGGGCTCTGCGAGCGAGGCGACGCTGAAGGACCAGGTGATAGACGCGTCGGAGAGTAGTCAGTAGGAGAATATGATGACTCAGTGCGCAAACGAAGATCCGAAAACCTTTTGTCTGGCATGGTGAGTTGGGATTGTCGCGGTAATGGTGGAAGCTCGCGTTCCAAATGTTGGCTTTGTTGAGGCTCATTGGGAGCCTGACCCCGATCAGCAGAAGGCGCAGAGCCGCTTCGACCATGGGCAGATACATCGGTATCAACCTGAAGTAGACTGCTAATCTCTGATTTGTTCCGCGCACGAATACTTTTATCCTGGGCGTGTAATATTGTATCCCTACGAATGCGATGCGGTTAGCTCAAACGTGGTATATTATGATATGGTCGGCTTTTTCTCGACATGGCTTACCATATGGCACTAACCCAAGCAGCTCGATCCTTGACCGAGGCCGCTGCAAACCTCTGAGATTCTTCTCCGAAAAGAATCTCGAAAACCTTGGGATCGCTAATCCGGTCCTGTGCCGGCAATAGGGCCTGCTCTTCAGGCTCCATGTCCTCGCAGGAGACAGACCGTACATCCGTGCAGTTTGAAAGAGATATCACTGTTGTAGGAACGCCCTCGGCTGTGGTGGACGTCATGAGGATGTGGCCAGAGTGCAGGACAGCGATACAGGGCATCCAGACAGGTAAAATAGAAGAGGATGCGGGATGCGGACGAGACAGGTGGAGAAGTCGACCTTGATACAAGGCACGTGTTGGAGATATGCAGAAAGCAGAGTCTGGTCCGCTCTGCTCCTTTGATACACGAGACGGGATATCTAGGAACGGATCTCCTGCAACAGTAGTACGGGCAGAGGCCTTTGAAGAGGGCGCGCCAAAGGCTTCGAATTTATCTTTCGCTGCAAGCTTGCCCTTCTTGAGAACAGACAACAAGTTCCGGAAAGACTGGCGAATCGGAGACCTCTTCTTTTCTGACCTCGCAAAAGGCGGTGACAGTTCACTCGGAGAGCCCAGCTGATCTGTGGATAGTTCAGTGACGCTGAGAAGATAGTAAATCATCTTTACCTGTATCTAACGACTCGAACCGATCAATCAGTTCCTTGGTTGACTTCCGACGTTGCAAGCCAGTAGATTTCGATGTTGTTCTTGTGCTATTGACAGGAACAGAGAAGTATGGGCCGTCAGGCTCCTGCATCTCCGGCACCATGTCCAACGCATGTTCGAGGTAACGCATATGCGCAGGGTCCGGCATTCCAGCGTGTATGCGCACCATGCCATCCTCTCTTCGAGAGCTCATACTCCTGGGGCCCACAACGCTGTGTTTAGACTGTTGCTGACGCGTTGACAGTGAATCCATGGGCATTTGCAGGGGTTCCGAGCATTCCGCTGTACTCACGCGAGTCATAGGATGCGAGTATAGCGAGTAGATCTCGGAGGACTCGTCCATTGAAGGACTGTAATAAGATGACATGGCTTGGCTTCAGTGAACTAGTAGGCGAATCGCGTCACTTCCGGGACCCATATTTGTATGTCTGATCTGTGCAGACTAGCAGTCAGTATCGCGATCGCAACAACACATTATGCAGACGCAGCACAGGACTCGGACGTACGTTGTACATAGTCGAGGTCTGTGAAGAGCGCACCGCGGACTTCATGATATTTCCAAAGGCAGTGGTTTTCTCCACAACAGACTTGCGACGATCCTCAGACAACATATCAGCCACCAGTGAAAGCCATACAAAAGCCAGGGATTTCAATTACTTGATAATACAGGTATCACAAATGTACTTTGGCAAAGCAACGCAATTGCGATTGAGAACTCGGTGAACAAGAGACAGAGCTGACATTTTTAAATTTGCTACGTCGGTACTGACGTTATTTATACGCTTTGCTGTCTGTGCCATACACCTTCATTTAATTGATTCAGAGGCTTGCTTTTTCCATACTTGGAACGATACAATGTTGATGAAATTCTATAGTTGAAGGTGATGCAAGCACATTCTACAAGTACGCTCAGACTACTACGCTAAGACGCACGCCGCCCAAATTGCCTGGGGTCGCAGGAGTCCAAAGTGCTCGTCTTGCTCGTGGACGGCAACCATCAAGTCATGAACGTCGACAACATTACTCGCAGACTGCCATAACAATTCCATGACACCTGACCGATATTCCTCCATGCACTATGCACGTGAGCCACCTACACCCCTCGCAACGTCGGATACCCACGGGTGTCACCAGACTCTCGACGGTCATCTTCAGGCCCTCGTAAGGCGGCCGATATTTCTCCCACACATATAAAGGCCTCGCCGCGGCGGCCTTCGAGTGCATGATCAAATCGTAAAGTTGCAGACAACACTTATCTATGCCTCAATTACACCGAAACCTAGTCGCATTCCTAGTCATATCCGGCTTTGCGCTTCCGTCATTCTCCCAGCAGCAGCCTTATGCGCGATGTGGTGGGAATGGATGGTCGGGCACAACGACATGTATCGCCGGGTAAGTCAACGTTGCATGACGAGTTCCTCCGGAAGTGTATATATAACGCATTACAGGTGGACCTGTGTCAAAGGCGACAACTGGTATTCGCAATGTTTGCCCACCAGTTCTCTTGTTATTTCTTCAAGCTCTACGTCGGCTTTTGCCAGTGAGTCAACCGATGGGCTGTCAAAGAGCGTTGGAAAGCTTCCTGCGCTTGGGTACGCCTCCAAAACGTTCTACTCGATGCCTTAATGCGTTCTGATAGCCGTCTTTCAGCTGGAATACGTGGAACGCGTATAGATGTGGTAGGCATCGTGCAGAGTTCTTGCCTATCATTATGCTTTCTAACTTGAATTTTGTAGACATTTCCGCGGACCACATCCTTGCGGCTGCCCAGTCCTTCATTAGCCTAGGACTCAAGGACGCCGGCTATCAATACGTCAATATTGATGCATGCGATTTCTCTTCACGTGCTTTTCCGTCGCTGCCCATCTCATTTTGTTCTATATGTGTAACAGGATTGCTGGGCTGAGTTATCCCGCGACCCAACTACCGAAAAAATTATCCCCGACCCCACCAAATTTCCGAACGGTATCTCGGGTGTTGCAGACCAGGTACATGCCCTTGGTCTGAAGATTGGAATCTACAGGTTAGATTCTACTCCGTACCTCTTCGTACGCACATTAACATCTATATCAATTGGGTAGTGACGCTGGCACGGCGACATGCGCTGGTTACCCTGGCTCCCTGGGATATGAGAGCATTGATGCCGCTACATTTGATTCCTGGGGCATCGACTGTGCGTCGCAAATCGTTTCTCCCACATCTGTCCATTCATGAGCTTATTACTAGATTTGAAGTACGGTAAGAAGAATGATGGGTTTGGTCTGTATCCTCTATCTAATCAACAAAACAGACAACTGTTATGTCCCTGCAAACTGGACTGACAATGGTGTAGGCTTGTCTAATTGTCCACTTTCATTGCTGTACACTGATCTTATGTCTTGTTATTCAAGCCGCCCCCTGGTGGAGACTGGTAGTACGTATCTCCTGGTAATTGTTTGTATCTGCGCCCCACTCAATCACACACAGCAATTCAAATTCCGCCCTGCGATACCGTCAAATGTCGTATGTATCAGCCGCTGTTTTGTGTTACTGTTCACGCAGAATATCGATCGGATTATCTATAGTCAGGCTCTAGCCAACAACAAGAACCCGATACAATTCAGTCTTTGCATCTGGGGCGAAGCTAACGTGTGGGAGTGGGGTGCCCGTGTCGTTGGTATTCTTCCGTCCTACACTAGTTTCAACCGCTTATGGTGCTACGCAGGGCCATTCGTGGCGTATGTCCGGTGACTCCAGGTATGACCACCATTATCTTCTGTCTTCAAATCATGCCTTTCTTGTGCACGACAGTACGCTAATCGCTCTTTCGGAGCAGCCCCACCTGGTCGTATATCCTCTCCATCATGAGCACAAACGTGCAGCATCTCTCTTCCGTCAACTTTTGGGAGCACAACGACATGGACATGATGGAAATTGGCAATGGTGATCTGACAATCTCGGAAGAACGCACGCACTTCGCAGCCTGGGTGTTCATGAAGAGCCCCATCTTGCTTGGCACCACCGTACGCACCGTCTTTCATGAAATCGTGCACATATATTCTAACGGAAGGCTTTGCACACACAAATTAGCTTGCTAATTTATCCCCGGAACAAGTCAGCATCATCACAAACGCTGAGCTACTTGCCTTCCATCAGGACGACACTATCGGAACGCCTGCGACGCCATTCACGTCCTCGACGGCTGCGACGACCAACCCGCCACAGTTTTATTCTGGAAAGTCGTCGAAGGGCACACATATCTTCATCGTGAACACGAGCAACAGCACGGAAAAGTTCAAGGTACACTTTGCAGACGTCCCCGGGCTCGGATCAGGAAAGTTCACAGTACACGACATGTGGACGTCCAAAGATCTGGGAAAGTTCTCGGGCAAATGGAGTGTAAAAATTGCAGCGCATGATACCGCTGCCATCTTGATGACACCTGCATGACGGAAGTCAAGAAAGTATGTCATGTGCGATATACCATTTGTACAAGGATGGGAAGCTATACAGTTACGGAGTATAGGACCTAATATTACAGTGCCAAATCTTCATCCAAACTCGAAATTATTGTGAACGATTTACTTGGACTTGGACAAGCCTTGAATGAGCTGAATCTATATGGCAGAGTATGAGATCTGCGCTGCCAGGTCGACACAAACATGCCTACCTCTTCCTTGTTGATGGTACGCAGCTCTCCAGGCGCTGTACATTTGTCTGAGACTGCAGCGAGTGCGGTTTGCATGCCGCGGACGATGGGACCACTGTTTACCACCCAATACACGATGTCTTCAGGGACAACCTCAATGGCGATGATACGGGGGTCATCTGCATCACCCTTGTGAATACCGTCGTCAAGGTTTTTGAAGTAATCCGCCATCCTTTGAATCGCCAGAGCGCAAGGAAAACATGTATACATAAACAACATTGATGTGAGCCAAGGTCGTGAGAAACTCTACGTACTTAGAATCCCAGTGCTCCTTAATAACGTCCCTGTCCTTGATGAGCTTGGCCCTTCCGGAATAACTAGCCCAGTTGGTTGTCTTCGGATCGTAGAAGCTGACGTTCACATGTTCATCATGCTGAACCTCATTGCATTTGGACGACACATTGTTGGCAATGAAGAAGAGTGTGAGTTGGGTCTCGGAGTATGCTAAATAAAGAAAATCGTTCGAAAGCCGATAGACGTAGGTATATGCAAACTCACGGCCAGCTGGAGCCATTGCGCGGGAGTGCAAATGACCGTTGGAAGAACGTGTAGTCAACATTCCCGTCCGTACAACTTTAAGAATATTGTGAAGGTCTATCCAAATTTCATTGGTGATTGATATGGGTGGATCGATGAAGATTTTGAAAATAGTAATACCTTTGACCTTCTGCTGGGTGGTGATGTTCGTATTCACGGCCTCCGAGACGTACGGGTCAAGCTGGGGATCGGTAGACGCCATGGTTGAAGCGAGTTGGAAGTGGGGAAATAGGGCCTCGAATATGGATACAACGCCTTATATATGCTGAGGAGGTGTATTCAGTGGATGCGATGATCAATACTCCTGTCGATGATGTCATCCCTTCAGCAACTTTCGATGAACGCCATTCCATGTGACCAGTCACATAAAATCTGGATTTAAGAATCTAGATTGTGACCGATAGAAAAGGTGCTTGCCAAAGAGTGCCGAAATATTTTGTCATTAGAAAATTGAACAAGTGTATCTGATGTTTGCACGTGAACACCGAAGGTGCTTTGAACAAATGGCAAGGAAAGAGGATAACAGTTGCGAACCTACGAACCTAAAGTCGGTTTACTTACAGTACAATCAATCTCGCTCCACGACAGGTGTACAAGACAGCCAAATGCAAGAAGTATGATCGTCAATCAGTATAATCACGGTCTTTTAATCAAGTGTGCCTGCCACTCAATGTAAGTCTATGGGGACAACGGCCAATAATCATCATACACGGCACCTGAATCCCAACGATGTCAATGTCAGTTACTCATTTTCTCGCAAGAGAAAAAATCGCCCTCACAGAGTGCTTCACCCGCATCGGCTGCTCTCTCCGTCGCTGTCATGATGTAATGCTGGCTTCAATACGCCCCTCTTCGTCCATATTCCGGTGCCCCAAACATGGTGCTTCAAAAATCTGTCCGTCCCGTACCAAAACTAGTGTCCGGACAAAGACAACAGTCCACAACACCAGTGTAAGGGCAGCATATATGGCTCCCCAGACACGGAAGAACTCGGCATCGAAGATGCGGTACAATTGTATCGTTAAATTGGCATAAACGCCCTGATTAATGAGCGTGCACGGTCGGGTTTGCCTCATAGATTGAGACTCTGAAGACTTACATTTGGGAATATCAGCCCCCAGAAGGTAACTTGGAACGGTATTTGCGTCTTCCGAACAGTTTCCAGGATGCCCAAGAGCGCGAAGATGAGCCACATTGTTGCCCAACACCAGAGGCAGAAGCTGATGCAGACGCAAACTGCATACATGATCTCTCCCACTGGATTGCTTCTGAGAAGAGGCGAGGAGCTAGTCGTATATGGTAGCAGCTCGCGAAGTGATTCTCCGATCAGGATGATAGCGAAGCCTGCCTGTCCCATCGGTCCTAAAGGCATGAACGAAGATAGGACGCTTGCGCCTTGTGGGATGCCGTGGACAATGAGGCGGAAGAAGTAAATTGTGAGGATCATGCAAGCCAAATAGAGCCCAACGGAAACGAGAAATATGCAGAAAACGGTTGTGAAGAGGGCATGGGAGGGGGAAATTGGATACAACGCCTTAGCAAGCACACCCCCAGTCGACGACACGACTATACCAGTCACAACCGGTAATAGTAAGACACTTGTCATCTGAGGCAGACTGTGCTCATGAAGGATAGCCCTACAACGGGGTTAGCTCTCTATGTCACAAAGGGCCACACGAACCTACATCACATCAACTAATCCCCACGTACAGACGAAACACAGGGCAATATCGAACCACCATAACCCCCACAGAAAATAGAGGAATCGCGTTCCCCCGAACGCGTATTCTTTGTACAGCAATGATGTGGCCACGGTGATGAGTGTAGCGCCACCCATAGGAAAGCAGCTCAAATAGAGGCTTTGCATAGGGTGACGAATCATCGTAGACCATACTCCCGGAAATAGGATGTATCGTGCCAGGGTAATTGCTGTGAAGAGGACGAAGAGAATGAGGTTCAGAACGAAGAATATGGCACTGAACAGCTTCATCGTCGTCGAGTCTCCGTAAGGATAACTACTGAACAAGATCGAAATCGCGCCGGTTCCTGAAATCCGCAAAATATCAGCATGCTGGTTTGGAGAGACCGAGGTGAAAACAAGGGCAGTGAAAAAACAAAACCTCCAAAGACAGATGTTCAATCATGAAAGGACGTACCCATGTTGGCGGCAAACCACGCTGGTGTAAAATGGCTACAGCCCGAACGTACTCAATAATGGCATGCAACGAAACTGATAATAAAAACGAACACGCACCGGACACTTTCTTTGAAATCTTTACTTGGGAGTGATGTGACTGATGTATTCATTATGAAGGGACTGGTTGAGGGGACCGGTCGACGGGAGAGGCTTTTAAATGATTCAACATAAGCATCATGTAAAATATGGCGTGCTCTTTACGTCGAGTCAATGTCCTCACTGTGTTTCAGGTATTCCGAATTCGGGTAGAACCGCCTGATGTTCATGCATGTTCACGTAGTAACCATATAATTGCGAGGAAAGCCCTAGAAATAAAGGAAGCATAGTCCTTATGCTGCAGGAGGGAATCGGAAGCGGTAGATGCCAGGTGACTACGCAGTCTGCTCAGCAGACCCTCTGCTAAGCCTCATAGTCTGGATCTGGCTTTGCGGAAGCAGAGAACATTTGCACGAGTCTGAAATTATTCCGTACATGAACATCCCTCACGTTATGCGATCGTTGCAGCCACGATGGCGATTGGGAGGATACGTGCGAATGTTAAGACGTGGCGACTGTAAATTATTTCGTGCCCAGTATCGATCATGTCATTATGAGAGTCTTCTACCAGTGGACGCACCAGCCTTGACCGATCTACGGCCGAAGTATGCTCGGTGTCTTCCGAGGCCAATCTCCCAGTCAACGTACAAACACTCACCGGCAACAGCTTTCAGTCCGAGTATCGCAAGTTTGTCGTCTAACCGTCTCTCGAAGCAGGTCCTTAAAGTACGGTCCTTTGCACCCGACACACCCGGAATTGAAACTGATATTAGGCACTGTTTGATAGTGTTGATGATGGTGATGGTGATGGTGATGTGATGATGATGATATCCTTTTGAATTACGTGTTAAAGAGGGAACCCACGGCAGAAAGACAGAGAGGAGCAGAATCAGACGGGACTGTCGAGAGTTGTACAGGTTCTTGAGTTCTTTCTCACAAGCTTGTTACTATGTATAGTATGTAAAGCTCAGAGCTCGACAGTGCTATTGGCCCTTTTTGTATATGGTTGTCTTCATGACCTATTGAATGCAGCGTCTGGCATGCTGTCTCTTGATGGTCACTTCACTGACGATTGTATGACGAAGATGAGATGCGTCAGCGGCGAGTATATCTTCTTCACTCCCAATGACTGATACCGTGTTTATCGCATCAGAAAGATGATCTGATAGAAGAAAAGAGAGCGAAATAGCGAAGCACACACGTCAACAATTCCCCCATCTTCTAGCGGAATCATGAAGCGGTCATAATCGACACCTACCCACATGTCGTTGCCTGAGCGCCTGTTGTACAACTCTCCGCGATGGTTCACTGCACTTACAGACCACATATTTCATGAGAGCGTCTGCAAAGTCTTCGCCTTGGTGGTATCTGCTTTCTGACTGTTTAGCCTCTCCGGCCGCCAATTACATCTTCCTCTAGGCAATCATTATCGTTCCCCTATCATGGTCTCGAGATGAGATGATCTAACGGCAAGCCATGGGTTCTCTTCATTCATCATACATCAAGACACACACGGTCTGCGGGTGGGCAGTCAAGCCGTGGTTCTCGCGCTGACAAGTACGCACTGGGCGATTCTGCCAATAGAAAGGATGGTCCGAATTAGATAAGGTATCATTTGCGCCGTAGTAAGTGAAATTACTAGTCTTGCATACTGATCTTGATGTCAATGCTATAGCTGGAGAAGAATTAGGACGAACGTTCAATGGCGGCAACTAACTCATCGCGCAGCGATCGATTGAATCTATAGGTCACAGCTATCTATGACCTATGTGCTTTACTGCAACTTCAATCTAACCTCAGGCCCACACAAATATGGCCGCTTCCCTGTTTCTCTTTCTTGACAGTCGATCCCCTTGGCACAAGTTTTTGTAACGTGGAGTCCTCTAGGTTTTCATTAGTGCATTGACGGAGACACGATTGTCTAGATCGCTTCCAAGTCGCGAGCTTCCAAGCATCTCAGTAGGGAAGTTGTTGTCCTTTTTTCCAATGTCCTTACGCGCTCTTGATCAAGCCCTACTCGGTTGGCTTGGCTAACTCACATTCATTTGGTCAGCAATCCCTGCGCTACTACGTTGGATTCTCGATTATCGGGGTTTAAGTCCTATGTTGGCAAGAGGGCCCGTATGGGCCATGGCAGGACTCGGTTTCTCGCACTCCCAATGCTCTCGCAGGCTCCGAAGGTGTCCCGCGTCGGGAGACAGGTTTATGTCGTGAACGTGTGAGCACACTCGTGGGTTTTGGGCTGGGAATCGAGACGGTACAGCTTGCGGGGACTCATTGTGCAGCGTACCTCCGCGGAAATAATTGGTATTTGTGTTCGGTTCCGCGTGAAAATGTCTCGGGGAAGATTAAGCCGAAATACAGCTGAGGATCGTTCTTCCTAGAGACAGAAACAGAGCAAAGTTCTGATGTGGCACTCATCTACGCACCAGTGAGAATAATAGTTATAAAGCCAGACGTGGACCTTGCGACTCGCGCGCGACCAGCTTCCTGGCAGATCCTGATGCCTTAGTCCTTGGATGATCAGATCGCTGCTAATTTATCAAAATGCCGGGGACAAATGGGATGAAAAGCCGGTCATGGGAGATAAGCGCCGTACGTCTGTAACCACCTTAACTTACAAGGGAAGTTGCTAAGCGGACATCACCGAGCGTCGGGCAATGCCCATGCACACGCCCACGTTATTGCCAGAGCCCCATCTCTTCTCTTCTCTTCTCTTCTCGCGGTAAGCTTCTGCAAGCAAACCTTACATGTTTTAAAATAATTGTAGTGGCGCTCGTTGCACTCGAACCCTAGAATCACATTGATGAAATGGCAATGAACTGTGTGCTCCACAGACACGCTTCCCCATGCTATCGCATCGGTGAGTATGGATTCCCGTTCAGACGAGCTCCAGCACCCTTGTAGAAGCGCTGATAAGACTACACACAATGATGGCCACAGAAGAGTGTGCGCGCCGCCGTTAGTGTTTAATTTTGTGCGCTGGGCCCAAGCGCGAAGGATGCAGGATACCCAGTTGTGATGTACACCCAGGTACAGGGTAGCATGTGTATTGGGCCGTGATTTGTGGGCAGGGTGCGCGAGGGATCTAGTTGCCTTTGCAAAGCTTATCGTGAGATCTGGAAACGCGTCTGTTGTCGGATCTGTGCGTGTGCTGCACGTGGGCATGGGAGGACGAATGGTGGCAAAGTGGTTGGGCAGGCGGGGGCGTGGGGATGCCAAGCAGTATATGGATGCGTTGTTCCTTAAATATTGTATGCGAAGAACTCCTCTCTACGGCACCGGCGCTGGAGCGGCACACGCTATACCCTTGCAGTCGCTGGATGCTGAAAATGGCGTCAGCGTACGTGCGAGCCTGACCGCACTCCAGACCCTATGATAACAAGAAGAAGGTAAGAAGAGAAGAGAAGAGGCAACGCCACTGAGTTAGACAAGATTTTGAGCATCGGAGTCCAATACCAGTGCGTCTTTTGATCATCAAGATCCGAAATCCTCACGCCCATCATACCCAGCGCTAACCTTCTTGCAGCGCACTGTTGCAATGCAGATCTAGGGTGTGTCTGGAGCCCTTGCTGGATGCTCGGGCAAGTCACATGTCTCCAGCTCTGCACTGCCATGGCTTGAGACTGCATGGCGGTGCATTGGGTCTCGGCGGATACCGGCGTTCGTGTACAATGCAGCGCAACGACTGCATACACGCTGCTGCACACGCTCCGCAGCGCGGCCGATCGCTCGAGATCTTCGAGCACGCAGTGAGCCTCGCCAGGCTCTCTCGTCTTCCCGCCATCCATGACACATGCCGCCAGCCTCGAGCGTCCTGAAGCTATCAGCAATGAGATCCGGCACGATGTATGATGCCGTGGGCCGCCGCAACTTGAAAGATTACTGCATAGTACGTACCAGCTACGGAACATCTTTGACGAACTCGGGATGTCCATCCGCGCCGCGCCGCGCGACTTTGACTGTAAATGCTAAGTTAAAGTACGTATAGGGCTGTCTGGGGAGAGATGAGCGTTCGTAGGCGTACACCTGGGTTGGGATGGATTGGCGTGTGTGCGCGACATCTCTCGCGTTGTAGGGACACCTCGTATTTTTACGGATGTCAGGAATGGTACGTGCTCAGCAGGGCTTTGCAGTGCTGGTGCTTTATATACTATCGATAGCACAGCTGTACGCAAACTGCATGAGCCGGTCACCAGATGGCCGACATATCAACTGACTATCCTGGGGGTTTACGGGGTGCAAGCACGTACTTGGTTAGGCAATGTTAATTCGGGTAGCACAGAACACCTATACGTTCGACGCGTGTCAATCTCTGATGATCTCAATGTGAAATGGTCTACGCAAGCTCCGTCCGACGCTCACGACCATTATATCTACGTACGTCGCCATGAGCGTCAAAAGCTGCCCGGCCCCCGCGGCCGACCCTCGGACCCAAAAACATGCACAACTCGTTCCCGGCCCCGCACCGCACGGGATTCGGGTGTACTTCGTAGTTTTTGTTTATTGCAGTTCCACGCCCCTACACAACACGCACGCATTGTACGCACACCAAAGGTCTATTGTTGATAATGGTTATTGTCTTGGGGGTCAAGTATCTCCTGTCATTATAACCAGATTCCCATCCAGATCCACACGTCCGCTCTCGTCCCACCACAGACAGACGCATCAACGCCGGAGCGGCAGGTGGGGGATTGTGCATGTACCCCACACGATTTGTCAACAAACGTGGGAGGACTCAATGAAGTCAGCGGGGCGCAGTTCGGTTCCTGCCGCGCCACCACCTGCACTCACTGCACAGCTTGTTTCTCTGCAAAGACTGTGGAAGCGCACTTCCGTACGTAAGTGCCCGACTATCAAGACATCGTGAACTGTGGCGTTTCGCCCATCGATATCCACTGTCGTACCTGTATGGCAAGGCACGTAGGTCGATGGTACCTAGTGGGACAAGGCACGATCTGTGCGCGCAGGATACGATCACGGTCGCAAAAACGATATATTCTGCACACAGTACAGGGCGGACAGATACGCAGGCGTATAAATGTATTCGACAGGCGTCGCCCAGGCCGAGACCAGGTGCACCGTGGAGGCGCACCGAGTCTCAAGGCATACTAAGGCGCGCAAGCTTGGGTAGTGTACGGATGGGGAGGAGCATAGCGGGGGTTTGTGATACGGGGGCAGATGCACTGTATAGAAATCACAAGGCGATCAGTAGTGTGATCGATTACAGAGCATCCAGGGCGGTCGATTTGGGCTTACCAGCAAGGTGCTGCATGTGCTGTCGACTGGAGAGCTGGCACACCGGGCGCGCTCGATCCGTAGCCAACGATGCAGCCGCTATGGAGCGTCTGTCGTCAGACAGACGCTGCCTGGCCAAACAGAGTTGGCACCTGCTGCATGATCACGAAGCTTAAGCTTGTTCGCAATGCTCGACTCCACTCCAACGACCCCAACCTGGGGAGCCTCTATACTACAACAAGCCTGATTGGCGTCTGCGACGCGCGAATATCGCTGCCCGATGCGGTCCGCGGTTAGCATTTTGCGACGCGCGAATATTGCTGGCCTATGCAATCGATACCGGAAAGTGATCGGCGCTCCAGAGGCCGCTGGTGAATTAACCCCAAACAAATTAACCCGAAAAGCAAAATGGAGAAAGAGAGTGCAGTGCGTGTAGAGCGATAAGGGTCATCAGGAAGGAACGGCATGCAGTTGGAGCCTTACAGAGGCAACCTGAATTGAGATTACGAGTGATGCGTGGCGGGAATAAAACCTTGCATTGCGTGTACGAGTGTGCGTGAATAAAATGTAGACGTAGAGGTATACCGTAACGATGTGCATGAGAACATGGTGTCGTTCCGTTTTCCGAAGGGTGAGGGTGATGCGAGGTGAAAATGACGAGTCCAACAATGTGATAGTGATGCGACGACAGCGATACAATTGGCCGAGCTGCTCCGGTTTACTCCCTTCTGGTGTCTATATCAACATACGGATGCAAGTTGTCATCTCGGGTGAGCAACAGGGGCACTATTGCTGCCGACACTGCCACTTCTTGACCGACTAGCAAGCAATCCTAATCCCCACCAACTGAAGCCGCGGCCGGGTGCTTCGTCCTCGACGCCGTCATCATCTACCTCGAAGCCGGGCGGTGCGCCAAGGCCTTCAATAGTGGCAAAACTGACATATCCGTCCATCGAGCGGAGTTTTGCAGCAGCTGACTGTGCGTTGAATGAGGGTGATGAATATGGGGCGGATGCGTGAGATGGGTGGGTAGGCGGGGTGGGCGGTGGAGTGAGAGGTGGGCGGGATGTTCGGGTGTGTGGCATAAGGTAAGTGCTGGTTGACTGCGGCGGCGGGAAGGATAGGGCACAGTAGCCAGAATGAGGGGAAGGGGGGGCAGGAGGGTGGGAAGGGAGAGAGCGTGCATGTAAGGAGGTCGGGGAGTTAAGAGAAGACGACTGAATGAGAGTAACGTCAGCGTGTCATCAGCATAGCAAGTGGCGCGACCCACTTCAGAGCTCGACGGGAGTTCCCGTTCAATGGGATGTCTGGGTTCTATACTCGTTTGCACTCCACGTAGTACACTTTTCAATTGGCTTCGCAACACGACTCCATACGGCGCAACCATATCACGCCCATGGGGACTCCCGCTTCCCGAGCGCGACCTTTCCTTCTCTCGGGGCATGCTGCGTTCTCGAGGCCGTACCTCATGTGGCACCTGCCTCACTTTCGGCACCTCTGACATGCTGCGTGTCGACCGGTGTATCGACCGTGAAGGACGAGGAGGCGTTGAGAACAAGGTCCCGTGCGGATGGCCCATCTGCCCCCACAGCTGTTCGTCGGACTCGCACTCGTCGTCATCCGACGCGTCAAGTGGGTATAGATCTGCGAACAAGGCGCGGGCGTCATTGCGAAAGCTCAACGGCATGCGGGAGGGCGAGGACGATGACCCGAGGTTGCGTTCCTGGGCCTCAGCACGGCGCAGAGTGTCCCGCAGCAGCCGTTCCGAGCGGCTTGGGGGTCGGCAGGACGGAGACGACGGAGACATGCGTGGAGATGTCCGGGGCGACGACGAGGACGGCGTTGGGGCGCGTATTTGGACTTGTACAGCCATGGCGAGGGTAGGCGGAGGGGGTGGGGTGAGGGTAAGGAGAGGGCGGGGTCTTCGCAGAGGCGTGGTAGGCGGTGGGTGTAAGAGTGAGGATGAGGCGGAAGAGCTGGAGGGGGAGGGGTGGAGGGATAAGTCGAAGACAGGAGGGGACGGGTCGTGGGGTTTATATGATGAAGATCGAGGAGGAGTGAAAAGGTCGTGGAGAAGGGGAGTGTCGGAGGGATGAGTGATGACAGAGGGAGATGAGGATGAGCGAGAATGGAGGGGGCGAGAACCAGATTGTTCGGTCTTATTATATCGAGCTCGGTCGGACCGGACGGAGGAACGCAAAGCGGCAGCAGCTATGGCACTAGCGGGGGTGGTAAGGAAAGCGTGTTGTTAATCGATGGCTCTCTCTGACACGAGGCGACGTCGATTCCTATCTTGTCGTCTCCTTGCGTTCGCTCAGTTTCTGTGCAGTCCTGGTCATAAGATGTTGACAAGTCGTGTGGGGAAGGAAGGAGGGCACAGACCGTCACGACTCCCACTTTTATGAAATTTCGGCACAGGCAATCACAAAAATGGTGGCAACCCCAATTCTTGTTTTTCCCAGCTAATTCTCTCCCCAGCTTTGGTCTTCTAGGCCCTACTCCAACACCCTGCATTCTGTTGTTTTTGCCACTGCCTCCATTCTTCACCAACAATACATTACTGTTCATCTCCCTCCTGTCCATTGTCTAGACCACATGAACGCAGCTCAAGTCTGAACCCGCTTCCCAGGATGCTGTGCTAAACGCCGCATATAGCAATCCACCTGAAACGGTGTTCATTTCTCCGGCCTGGCGACGCGGGACCGCGCCTACTAATCGGTGGTCTGCTGATACCGGCTATACTACGTTGGTGTCGGAGGTCCCGACCAAATTCTACGTTCATTATGTAAGTAACAGCGTTGTTTGTCCTTATTTGCTCAGCACCCTGCGGCTACCCCCGACAGCGCGCCTGCCAACCTGAGGATAAAACAGTGTACGACTTTTATTTCTATTACAGAGCGTCTCCCGGGAACCTGGCACAACGCGCTCTTAGCCGATGGCCCTCCCCAGTGCCCAATGCCCACTAGTACTTCAAGTTGTGCCAACCCGCCTGTCTCATCCAGGTGGCCACTCCCGCGCTGTTCTTATCGTATATATCTGTCCTTGTCCCTTCCTTCCCGACTGGCGAATATCGCGCACTCAGTCAGCTGTACATTATCTTCAGTAAGGTCATGTAGTTCCTTCTGGTCGTTGCACCGGGAAGCACTCTGTCATCTCCCGGCGTTGCCGTCGGCGCGGAGACGTGCTGGAACTTTCTACGCGCACATCCATATCCTACGGGTGATATCGTGCATAAGCCCCGGAGGTACGGCGGCCGACGCCAGCCCGAGCTCTGGCACTTAGGGTGTTGGTAATATGCTTTCGTTTCATGACAGAACGACTTTCTGCAGATAATATCCACTTAGGGATGACGGGCGCGTCGGCGAATTACCTGGTCATCGATCCTGGGATCATTTTGTGGAGCGCGGGCCCTTGATGAGTGCATCCTCGGCTGAAAGGACAAATGGGCTAGCATCTCGGCCCCGTATTTGCGCACCGGGGCCTCGTTGTCTCGTCTGCGCAGCCACGAAGCAATCCCCACAACACAAGGCAGCCATGGAACTGTATTATGTACGGCGAGCACATTCATTTCGATCTCGTCTCCCCCACGTTTCACACGATGCATTGTATCCAAGGAATTAAGGTGTTCATGTTTGGTAAACACGTTTCTACGTCAGTCAGGATGTGCTGACAAGCTGCTTTGCCCTGAACATCACTCAGCCAAATCCACATGTATCACTTGAGACTACGCATCGGTGGTACGCACGCCACGGTATACGCCATTGAGTTGAGGGGGCGCCATCACAGACGGCTTTACTGCATAACGTGAATATCTTACACGCGCCCATATGATGTGTCTGTAGACTGCCACCAATGACGCCACAAATAGGTCTTGATCCGGAATCAAAGTAATCAACGGAAGCCACTGTGCTCCGAGTCGTGTGTCACTGACATACGTTAGCTGCCACGACGATGGCTGTGAGTTGCGTGTTCTTCTCTTCATATATTGCTTACCCACGCCATCATGCGGCGTGCCCTCAAGACTCTAAAGCTATTGTAATGAATGGTCAGGTGAAGGAGTTGGAAAACGAGGAAAGCTGGCAGGAGCATCTGATTGTGCGGCGACGTGCAACGCCAAAACTACATACACCACCCAACTACTCGATCGGCGGAGCCTATACAACAGGATGATTCCCTGCACCCTGACATTCAGACATATCCCGGAGCATCTCCTCGGCTTCACCCCTTCGCTTCTCGGTGGCACAGTCGTCGGACATGGACATGCCGTACACATGCCCAACCTTCGCACCCAGTGAACCATTTAGGAGCTGGGTCAGTGAAGGTCCGGGGTAGCGCAATTCCGTGCGAATCCACGCACAGCGTATCTTCCCCTGCTATCTGGCGCCTCTCTCCGGCGTTTGTCAGGGCGTAATCATAATTGTCCCTGCGGGGACAGTGCTGGTCGTACCTGCGTGCTCCTTTCTTGGACTGGAGGCTGCTGTTGATATCGCTACAACGTCTGTACTGCGCCCAATCGGCGGTCACGGCCACTCTACATGATGGCGGCGAGAACCGAAGCGCTGAAGATAGGCCAATTGAATGGATGCTGATCGATGGGTGCGCCATGCAGAGGGTGGATTGATGCGCGTGTTGAGCTGCGGCGTGTGCTGGACGGCGGGAACGCTGTCACGGCGTGTCCCAGTGCTCCTCGTGCATGGGCGGCGCTGCAACACCTTCGACTTCCAGTCATGCGAGCTCGAGCATCACGGTGCAGGCTTTGCATAGATAACTTCAATGTGTGACGGTCTTCGGTCTCATCCTACGTCATCACCACTCCCTTGTATACGTACGTACGTACGTCTGTATGTGATGTGCAATCCACTTCCCTCTTCATATCCATTCTCAATCCCCTTTAATGTCTCTCGTTTTCAAGCCCACCTCAACTATAGCGCAGCCTTGGTCTGCTGCGCTTTGCTTTCCATTTGGGTGTCCCGTCCTAGCTCTCCGCCTCGTCTCTCTCCTTTGCTCTGAGGCACGCATGTGTTTGCCGCAAATGCATGCCCTCCCGCGCATGCAGCATCGGTGGTGCCTATCCCTGAAAGTCATCCGAAGAAACGTACTTCGCAATCTCACTGCATGCGCTATTTTCGGGCTCCGCCATCAAGCCTTCGAGCCATCGGTGTACGGCATACACATCTGGCCTGCGCAGGTGCGCAATCTCTGCCTCTGCTAACCCTACATGTCCTGTCCCACACCAGACGCTCCTCTCATCTCACCAGCTGAAGTATTAATGCCTGGGCCCACTGCGAACGGACGTGCCAGGCTATCATCTGGTGGCGACAATTTTATAGTGGCTTCGGCGCGGCCCAGCTTCGCTGTGCACTTCTTTCTCGGAGAGCTGTGTAGGTCTTCCCACCTTCGCGGCGTCGAACAGTACTACAAGTAGTACCGGTACCAGTACCTGTGTCGCTCTGCCCTGCGCCCCGACGGCCGCGTTGCATGGCGTGTGGGTTCTCAAAATTGGATACCACTTACTGCACGACACGTCATGGCGATGTTACAGAACAGAAGTCGCGCTCCCAGCATCTTGCTCGCTGAACCTTCACCAGTACGCCGTCCGCGCACTATTTGCGGCTCCGTGATAGGGGTTCCCTGATCCTGCTGGTATTTTCCATCTGTTGGCGGCCTGCACTCAAGATCAGAGCGCGGTATCGTGTGTAATGGCCGTCCACCTACTCTCTCAGGGATCCGAGCCCATTCGATGCGGAAGCCCCGGATCGCACGCGTGCGGATCCCCTCACCCCTCGTGCCGGGTTTTGCGTTCTCGCGACGCTGCGTCTGTTGCGCGCTGCATATGAGCCATACCATACACGTACTAGCCACAGAAGGATGCGGCTTCTGCGTGGGATTGGCGCACGACTGCAAGGATGAGCTCATGGGGGTTACAGTAAACATAGCATGTATGCGAAGGCGCACTCAGCACCCCGCGTCTGCGCATCCATAGCATCTTATCGCCCGCCATGGCTCGCAACGTCTTTTCTTGCTATCCTGCCACTGGCTTCTGTCTGTACGCGAAGGCCCGCGGGCGAAGTGCGGTGGCGTGAAGGCATGCACGTGGCTTGGGTAGCGCCGTATGTGCGCTCGGTACTCATTGTCATTGCCGTCCCAAATGCAAGACAAACCATCTTGATGCCATAAGGGAGAGTGTGGGTTGGGCGTCTGACTTCTTGAAGTACGAGCGGCCCGTGCGCTGCCCCCCGAAGCCAACTAGCCTCGCGTCTACAACCACGCACTCCATCACAAGTCGAGTCACGCGCTGGGATTGCATTCAGTCGACACTGAATGACAGTCTTCTGTGAGGTCAGCAGCAGAGAGCCAGAGACTATATACAGTATTCAGCCTTGCGGCCTTGCTGCGCTCACATTTGCAGGGACCTGGGCAATCGTTGACCCATCATGCGTGTGAGTGTGCCTACCTGCAATATCCTGGTCTGGTGGCGGCAGTCATCAGAGAGTTCTTCGCGGACTGAATGTATCTCATCCTCGTGACCGTGGTCGGTTGCAAACACAAACGCACTACGGCCGTAGCAGGGCCCGTGCGGCCATCACGGCCAACCACTCACTGAGCTAATTTTTGAACGTTGACTGAGCCCGCACTGTGCTCGCCACTTCGCTTCGGCACCATCCGGGAGGCTGTGCTACCCTGACATGGATGGGCTATGCATCATTCATTTCCGTGTGAGTTCAATTTCGCGCGCGGGGCTGAGATGGCGATGTCTAGGTCCCCCTTATTCGAATCATCGTGCGCTGTGTCTTGCACCACTTTCCTGAACATCCGATGTCCAGAACCGCTCCTACACCTGTCAGTACACGGTGTGCTTCGACAACGAACGCATGCTTTACAATACAATAGCCCCGAGGGGCACGCCATGTTATCCGAATATGATCCGGTCCCCACTGACACGTGCCCTGCTACGACACACTGGCAGCTGCGTACAGCGCGTAGCGCCATCTTGACACGGCCGTCCCCTCGTGTGTTTGTGACATAGAATGTTCCGCGTGACCTGGTCGTGGACGATGACTGACGGCTTATGGTATCATCCACGGGATAGACATATGCCGTCTCTCAGGCTCAGGCTCGGGCCCAGGCTTCACATTCAACATTTTCATGCTCAACATTTGAGCCTCGGCTCGACGCGTGCAACCTCGACTACAAAATGTCGTTCGCCCCGTTCCCGGCGCAGAAGCGTCTGTTTGGTGATCCGGCATCATGATGTGCGGGCAACCTGGAGCTCGAGGCGAGAGCACGGGGGTATGGGGTCGCACTCTGCACATGCAACGCGGTCCGTCCTAATACGGCCTAGACATTTAGTGCGAGAAAATTAGCACCGCGTGGGAGATCGTGAAAGTCGCGAGCTCGGTCGCGGAGTCCACGCGGGCCGGCGTATCGTCTAGTTGCAGCTAATTGTGTCAATGTCAAGTCCACGAAGTTCGCTTCGTGACGGTGCTGCACAGCCCTGGCCGTGCTCCATTGTTGCGCCGTAGTCCAGATCGTACCACTGACACAAACGACGGGCTTAAAACGGACTTTAAATTAGCTTTCTCCGGGACAGCATAGGTTATGTACAGACACCCCGCATGACCTTTACATGCTAGAGCTGTAGGCAGTACTTTTTGGGGGTCAATCCTGTACTGTAAAGCAAATAAGTTATGAAAATCAACTATGATTCAGTTAACTTCTGAAGATTAATCCTGCATATCGTAGCGATACCGGTATTTAGGCTATCCTACAGTACTACTTTTTCGAGCTCTTCCGAATGTTTGTCACATCACTCTAACTGGTTTAAGAATGGCTCAGAAAAGAGACAGTAGCAAAGGCCAACGTCTCGTCGGCTTCATAACCAGGAGTGCGGCGGGAATGTCACTTTGTGTTGTGATGTCTTACATGGGGCAGGCTTCGCCTCGACAGACAATAATCATGGAACAAAAAAAAGGTAAAGGACAGTCTGTTTCGGTGTGGACTAACGATCCACAGTATCGCTCTCGTCGCAGGCTGTGTCTCCATCCAGAGGAATTGTATATATACACGTCTCTAAAGATAGTCAAGCTACTAGCCTCAGTGGGATGTAAATTGGGCAAAGAGCAACACAGCATCTCCTCGGCGACTGACAAGCAAAACCAGTGGAAGTGTTCAAATCCAAGGATGGATGATTCGCAGTACATCCAGTTCCTTGTCGTGATGCTCAAATGCATTGACAAGCAACTGATTCCACCCGTCACATCCTTTCAGAGCAAATAGTAGTTTAGGGCATATCAGTGATTATGGCATACTTAATGTAAACGGGATACTATCTTAGTCAATAAGCCATATTTTTGCGTCGTCGTCTAGCAAAAAATTATGCAGTATGATGTCGCTGTGCGCAAAACCAGCGGGTGCTCGGTAGTGAAGGTTGATATGATATTAGGGGGAGGTGTCTTTTTGTGGTAAAGTCTCGGAGTTTCTTCCATGAGCCAATCAGCGCTGGTACCGAGGGATTCTAGTTCTAGTCAGTGAACTAATAGCCCCAGTATACGTTGTACGGTCCAGAGGCTTAAGGTGAAGTGACGAGGGTTGCGTGCTTCTCAACTGGTGAACGTAGGAAGCGGTCAATGCGATGATGACGGACGTGTAGTCAAGGGCCAACGGGGATGCCTTTGACACCATGTAGGTCGATCATCTGTGACGAAAACAAAGGGCGAGGAACGCTTTGGATGAAATCGGAATGGAAGTACGTTGACGTGCGAATTCGGTGTTGAGTACTTCAACGGGGCGCATCGAGAGTTTAAGCTTGACAATAAGACCGTCCCCGATGCCGCATATAGAGTGCAAAAGTAGGTCATCCGAGGCCTGTGGAAGACGAAACGTAATCTTATCCGGATTCAAGGAAAAAGCCTCTGCTCACGGAGAAAAAGAAAAAAAAAAAACACTCTGGTCCTCTGTGTTCATGTTGGAACAGTAAAACAGGGTACATCGCAGGTGCCCTTTCTACATACCGTATCGGCAGCGACAAAATAATGAAAATGTTTTAATGGCATTACTTGCGAAAAGGCACAAAGAAGAGACGTGTATCATCTCTGCCTGCGCAGAAGACATAGGTGATGGGCCCGCCATGTAATCAAGGGGAACGTTGTCCGAAAATCCATGTTGCATTTCAGGATAGGTTTAGGGATAGATCTTGGACATGATTGTATAGATCGGATTTACTGCAGTCAAACGAACGTTATAATTCTGCGGAGAGAGACAGAACTACTTGAAACTTGACACGAACCTCTGATGTGCTCCTGCCAGTACTGCACTGGTCAATACGTATTGCATTCGAGCCGAGGAAGCTAACGGGCAAAAGGCAGCGTATGCAGGATCCCGGTGTGCAATAACGCGTANNNTTGGCCACTGATTTTCTTGGGCCATCTAAAGACAGAAGCTCTGCAAGACTGGAGACGAGTGAAGTGGCACTTAAAGGAGCACGTGAAGAGGGTATCAACAAATGCAAGCAGGGGTCTATGGGCGACCCTCCAGGGAGCACGTTCTTTGTTTCTGCCTGCCATCCTACCTTTTCCTTCTTCTTTCATTTGCGTGTACTTGCCTGTAGGAGCTCCGGAAACAAATTGATATCTAGGTAGAACACCCCACACCTTATCGACAGCCCTAATTGTGGCTGAAATCCGAGTAGATCTAGCCAAACAGGGCCATAATACAGTGGACCGCCTGATGTCGACACGACAAAACAAAAAGCGCAAGGGCAAAATAGTCATCCGCGACCGCACCGTCACCACTCTCACTGGCCTTGAGGACCTTGCTGTCGACAACCAACACCCTTTTATTCTCACTCCCTCCACTGACGATATTGCTATTTCTCCCAATCTTATGTCTTCTCCATTTTCTGTCGCTTCGTCATCCGGCGCACCTCCTGGCAACAGCTCTATCACCCCATCTACTTTCCAGCCCATGTCTGCCAACTTCTCCTATGCTTACAACCCCTACTTGCCCCCTGTGCACGTTTCCCACATTTCACAACAGCAACACTCGCAGTTCTATCCTGATCAGTCTCTACCCCCTGGCCAAAGTGATCTGGAAGTTCTTGAACGTCTCAAGGAGGCTATTAAGACCAATCAACATGAAGTCTTTCGTGCTGTTCCACAACCTGCTGTTCTCGCTAGCCTTTATAAAGGTTCTCTAAACCAGCTTTCGAACTCAGTACCTCATCCAGAGCAAACTCCATCGTCTAAGTCTACAGTCGCTCCGTGCTCCAAGGCTGGTCACTCTGAGGCTCAGACACAGCAGTCCATCACTCATAATCACAATCCTTCTGGATTGACCGGATCAACATCTAATGGCAATGTCACCCGCCCTCGCAACAGTTCAGGTTCTTGGGATGCAAACTCAACTATTGCCCATAATAGGACACCAAGCTTCTCATCCTCTTCCGCTGCGGGTAGCGGTCCAACCAATAGCGCCAAAGTGCTGTCTCACACTCCTAGAAAGAGTACCAACGACTTATCCGTTCATTCCCCGCATCTATTGCAGACTAAAGCACCTGCGACGGTTGGGAATCGACATGATGCTCCCATGAGTAGCCCCGCACAAAGTGCCGCGAAAACGAGGAATCACGCTCGCAATCTTTCTGATCCCAAACCATTACTGTCTGACACTGGCGGTTTCGGTAGTACAGGTACTCAGGGAGCCAATGATGGTCCACGGACGACTGTCGGCCAAAGCTCTGTTGTAGTAAAAACCGAACCACTAAGCTCAGTCCGCCTAGGGCCAGGTGAGTCTGGGTACGTGGCAGGAGGCTCTGGCAACACTTCGTTCGGAAAACCTGCGCTTGAAAACAAGGTCGAACTGTTAAGGGAGCCTAGTTGGTCGTCCAGAGATGGTCATCTTACTTCGGACGATAGACGCCGTTTCGACTCTGACAAACCTCTATACCTCTCTGGCCGAGGTCCAGACGTGCGCCCACCTCTTCCGGACAGATTACCGATATCTCCCAGAGACCACAGGACGTACGACCGTGAACGAGACCTTGATCGTGATCGCGACCGTGGTCGACGCGATTGGGACCGTGAACGTGACTTCCGCGACCGACGTCATGGTGACTGGCGTCCGCGCGACGACAAACGGCCAACAGATTATGTCAGGCGCCCTCCGCCAGAAGAACGTCATTACGAGCCTTCGGGCGACCGAAGATGGGAACCTCGTCCTGATTCCCATCAAGGGGATAGACGTACAGATCGACCTGGTCCTCTACCGCCTTCAAATGAAACTAAGCTTCCTAGGCCGTTTATATCTGTCAGTGTTTCTTGTCCGATAGATGACAAAGCTCCCGTCGCTGCAACCCGTTCCGTTCTTCCCAATGAAGTTCATAACCGTGCTCAATCAAACACGCTGAGCATTGATGACATGCGTACCGGTCCTTCTGCTCCTGTTGCTGAGGATAGAAGTATCAGGCTACCTGGAGTGACATTCTCTGATACTGTTCGCCCGACTGCTCCTGTCGTTGAAGATCGTGTACCCCTTCGATCTTCTGCGCCTACAGAGGAACGTGTCGCTCGGCCTCCAACTCTGCAGGAAAGAATCAGCGCTGCTCCGGTGGAACGCCATGCACGCTCAATTCCTAGCTTGGAGGAGCGGTTGTCCGATGTGCCTGATGATCGTGTTGCTGGCAGTTTGACAACTCGTGTAAACGAAGATAAGCCTCGTGTTATTGAGACGAGTCGCCCATCGATTACGGTCTCTCCTGGTCGTGAAGAGCGAGCACGCGCATCGAGCGACCGCCTCACGATTCCAACTGATGATCGCCTACGGCCGGCTACATACTCTCGCGCTCCGTCTGTTACGCGAGAAGAGACTCGACTTCCTCCACCCCAAGCAACTTCTCAGCCGTCTGCTCACCTCCTATCATCTCGTGGGCCTGTCTCTGACAAACCGGATCTCCGCCCTCATGAGCCTTCTCATGAACGCAGCTCTGACTACAGACCCTGGTATCGCACAGAGTTTGACAGGCAGCTCGAAGACGACAGGCGCTCAGATCAGCTGGATATAGAGAACGGACCTGCTCGTTATTCTCGCCCGCAATTCCGTCGATATCCTCCGGCACCTCTGGATGGTTTGCACGATCGCAACAGTGGCCCGTCTGGCGGCGGAGCGCGTGCTTGGCCGCTACAGGCGGCACCGCGCGACGACGTCTACAGCAGCGATTCAGATAGGCGGCGAGATTATCGTGATTGGTACCCTTCACGTCCATGGACCGGTGCGAGTGACGATCGCACTTCTGGGGGCTACTGGGACAAGGATGAACGCGCTCCCCTGCTGTCACGCGGCGAATGGGACCGTGAGTCCTATCGTGACTACAATGCGCCTCGGTATGACGAGCGTGACCGGGACTGGGACGATCGCGAGCGTCGCTATCCACAACCACCAGCACCAGCACCAGCACCAACGACAACGACAACGACAATTTCGACACAGAGCACATATGATTCGCGTCCTCTCAGCGCGCGCCTGACAGACGCATATCCTGCGACACACGATGACCGCCCCACATACGCACGTCCTTCATTCGACAACTTGTCTCGGGTGCGTCCGCGCAGTCCGAGCCCCACCGGCGCACCTGGGCGCGAGGAGATGCGCCCTCCAAAGCGTGCGCGGGAAGACGGGTATGTGTCTGTACCGGGCCTTGGACTTGGCAGTGGATACTATTCGCCGCCAGGACTCAGCGGCAAGGACGGGCATTCGCGCCGGGGCACACCTCCCTCTGGGGACTACGTGCCTCCGCCGAGTACGACGACAGTCGGCAATGTTGGCGGACCAGGGCGGTACTACGACGTGGACGCTGAAGGTTATAGAGATTTATACGGGTACGACAGGGACAGACGGTCGCCTGGGTATGGACGAAGCGACAGGCGGATCTAGGCAGATATGGACGTGCTTGATTGCTTTTAGTTGTACATCTACTGGTTCGGGATCTATGTCGGGTTTGGATATGTTAGGCGAGTGTTTTGGTTGCTTACACTCGGTCTTTGATTCATAGATGATATCCCGCGGACGCTTGTGTCGTTGACAAACATCATGTCGAATCTACTGTGTAATTTACATGTACACAATGCTCTATCTTCATTCCTGTCTTGTCTCAGGTCAAACCTGCTGTTCTGATGAGGGGAACGATATGACAGCGACAGACCTACGATTGCACTATTGAGTTATGTACAAACATACAACGAAGAAACGACGAAACAGTCGTTACAAGCGAGCGATAATCAAACTGATCACGGCATATAGGCTACTGGGTTTTCTGGGGTTTTCGGAATGTATAGTAGAATGATGAGAAAGTAACAAGAAGCGGGGCACAGCGAAACAAGCCTGAAATCTCCATCTCAACTGCCAACTAATATCAAATGTACATCTCTGGAGTCAACTCGTCTTCTGGAATGATTGTCCCATTTCGGATTAAAAGCTCGGCCTCAAAACCTTCACTGACTCGTAGTCGTTGGCGGGACGGGTTGGCGGGACAGGAAACTGAAATAGTGAAAAGGGAAAAATGGAAAATGGAAGGGTAGGAGTATCGAGGACCAGCTGGGAGGCAATGCTCAAGCAAATTGGGTTTCATTGTAACCACGACGATCATTTCTCAGAGGTCTTGACGGGAATCTCATCCCCTGCGATAGTCGCGACCTTCTGGTCGGTGTACTGGGGCGGGGGAACGATGATGTCGTCTGCATCACTGACATATACCTCATGATATGTGACTTCCAAATGCTCTGTTTCAGGCGAGCCGCGCGCCAAACGTACAGCCAGTATAGCCATAACCCACAGCATGCGCAGCAGAACTCCTATACCGCAACCTGAGGGAGCGGGGACGGCGAGCAGCAACACAGTGGTCAGCGGAGGCATACTAGGAGTGATGGAAGAAGGAAAACGGACCGAGGACAAAGGCGACTGCACGGCCCTCCCAGGGACCGAGTGACATCAGTGCGCGATTGAGGCGCACCCAGAACGGACTGTCGAGGGAGTCGTGCATGGAGCCGTCCCGGATTGGCGGCGTGTGGCCGTGGGGAGGTCCTCCGCTGAGGTCCCCGTCATGGTCGAGGATCTTTCCATCATGGATGAGGCCAGGATCCTTAAACAACACACCAGGCCTTGCTCTCCAAACGCGCACGGGCTGAGTGACCTCGAGGTGAGGAGCGGAGTTTCCAAGGCCAACCAACTCAAGTATGCGGGCGAGACCGCCCTTGAATGAGTGGCATGCGTTGTGAACCCGCGAGGCGGGGACGGGGGGCGAGGGGCGGATGGCGACAGCGCCGGCATGACCAATGCGAATCGCAGATAGCTCGTTAGACGATATGACCACTCTTAGAGGGGCTGCTTCGGCTGGAAGGGCGCATAACAGAAGACCAGGAGGGCGTGCGTTAGCGGCAGCACACAGTGGATAAGGGGGCTCGTAACGTACCGGCACCCGCGGCCAATAACAAGAGAGCTACAACATTTGGATATATCATTGCTGTTGCGATGTTCTGTCGAAAAGTTGGGGAGGGAAACAGGCGGGAAAGTAGCAAGGGTTGGAGGGCACGTCTAGTGCTGTGGATGCAAATTGATGAGGGGGGGTTGTCGCCTGCTGCTGCTGCTTTTGTCTGTCGCGGCTTACTCACACGCCCCTTGCAGTGCCACTGGGTCATAGCCACACCAATTCATCCGAGTACAATGCTACTACGGCGTACGTAGTCTCCTTATTCTACATATACGACGTATCGAGCCACACCACCACGGTTGTTGCGACAGCATATAGACAATACCAGTCGCCAGAAGCCCCTGAGTGTGGAAGTCACACCAGGCAGGGTGTTTCTATCTGCCCCAGAGGCGCCGTATTCGGGTTTCTCAGTCCCAGAGGCTGCATCTTTATCATACCTATCCATTGCATCGCATAGAGGACCTTCCTTTGCAATCGAGAAGCCTATCGTTTGCATGTCTGCGTTAGGTCAGGCTAGCAACGAGGCAGTCTGCATGGACCTTAACGGCTGTATAAAGGTCTTCACCACATCTAATCATTGGCGAGAGCCAAGGCAAATACTTTATCCGTTGCAGGGAAGAACGACAGACATAACCATCACGCGAGACAAGTACCACCCGAGTCCTCAACAACGTCTGACAGGTCAACAGCAATAAAAGATGGTGCGGACGACGTAAAGCCAAGCGTTTTTGTCGTTGATGGCCATAGCATGAACAACAATCAACGTACTTATATTGTGTGCGGAAATACGATGCCCCCATGGAGGCGCCTTCCGAACCAGCACGTTTTTCCACACAAGAGGGGCGCGCGACACGGAAAACCTGGAGTGTAGACCAAACCCGAAAGGTAGCAACACAACAAAACGCAAAGAAAGAGCACGAAACGGCTCGATAAACCCAGAAAGACTACGTCAGTAATCCGGATGAGGAGGATCCGACTCACCGTGACAAATCAAATCTACCCCTCGAACCAGCAACTAAAAGTAAATGTGTCTTCCCGCACGCGGGGACTCATCTCGAATTGGGAGTGGAACCACATAGCCCTTTTACCTGGACGCGATCAATGGTGACGAACGTCACCACAACGTGCCGGAGCGGTCGATTAGTCTAGTATATACGACATCGACAAGGAATGCCGGTAAAAGACGGGGGGAGGCGGCAGAGGAGTATGTCCACTGACAATATCACATTGTGAAGACAAAGGCCAAGCACAACACCTATGTCATCAGGAACAATGATAAAAGTGATGTTGTGACCGAGCAGACAACACATGAGATACAAATGCCACAAAGCCAACAGCGAAAGCACGTTGACTGGAGCAAGTCCAAGTCCTTGTGATATAAAACATCAAGACTTAACTAATGATGCAAGAGTAACAATGGTTGTGATTGTTCTACATCCTGAAGAACAGAATTCTGCAGATATTGTCAAGCTCAAACAATACCCCCTGGTAAAGCTAGATACATACCTCATAGGGACACTGAGCCCTAGTGTACAGCTGGCACTGTAAAGCAGGTTTCCCACGCATTATGACCCTGAGCCCCAGTGTGCAACGGGGATTGCAGCTTTTCTAGGGATGACTAGGTAATTATGCCGGACAAAGCCTTACGCTTTGAGCAAGGGAAGTACTCTTCAAGCAGGGCGCTCCCGTACTAGGAGGGGTCGTATTTCTGCTATGTCCCGGTCGTTTTCAAGGTGCAAAATCGATTAGAACAACGTATTGCACTTGACAGACCTACGTGGTAAATCTAACGCGGTATATCATCAAGAAGATCAGTGAACTCTACACTGCCGCTCCTCCGCTGGCAATATAATCACCACGTATAGAATCAAAAATTTCAACCTTTGAGAACCCAGATTGTGTAAGGTTACTGAGTTCCATGTTTTAAATACCAAGGATCCGGGTCACCGGCACCTCAGAGTAGGATGTTTTCAACATGCGTCCAAGACATTTTGCCCTTCACACACGCCCGCCCTATGCACGGACGGTTCGAGCATATCACCGTCTACAGCTCAGAGAAGAAGACATTGTGAGACTGAAAACTAATGTGGCAATACTCAAATCTATTTAATCCTGCTCGAGGGAGGCATAAAAGACTGTAATGAATGAAGTATTGGAAATTTTCGTATGTCGTTATGAGCTGTAGCTAGTATATCGTCACGAGAACACACCACGAAGCTGCCGACTCGGACCGTGCCTAATTGTACTGTACATACCTCAGACGCCAAATGATGCGACGACCATAAGGCTACTTTTAATCCACGTCCATCTCGCTCGGGCCGTCGCCCTCTGCCTTGGGCGGTGGCTGCGGGGGGTTGGGTGTCTCCGTGCCGCTCTTGGGCGTCTCGGTCCCATTCGCGTCGACCTTCGGCGGTCTGGGCTTGGGCCGGGTGAGGATGGGCGTCGCGAAGAAAATGATCTCCTGGTGCTTCTTCTCGATCTCCGCACTCGTTAACACGGGGTCCTCGTTCTTCTTGCGCTCTGCCTGCCGCGCCTCCTGGTCCTCGAGCCACTTCCGCACCGTCGCACACTTCTCCACGATTGACTGCAAGTCCTTCTGGTCGATGTGCTGCTTGGAATCCACCTGCGTGGTAGTATACGAATTGATTGCCTCGCGCAGTCGCAAAGCCGCCTTGAGTCGCTCATCCGTCTCGCGCCAGCGGAGCACGATTGGATCGCCGAGCACCTTCAGCTTGTTGAGACGAGTTACATACGCGGACTTGGTCGCGTCCTCGCCCTCCTCGCTGTATAACCAGTCTTCGTACTCCTGCATCTCGGCAAGGAGCTTCTCCTTCTCAGCTTGCTGGACGAAAGACGCGTAACGTTCGTTAAGCTTGGCACGCATGTCATAGATGTACTCCTCCAGCTCGTTCTTGCAGTCCTAAAATGCGCACCGTGATACATTAGCCATACATCTATACGATCGGCATAAGTCGACCAACATACCTCCCTCTCTTGTACGAGCTTATCATTTGCATGCATTTGCGACTCTTGCTCCTCGTACTCCTTCCTAATGGCTAAGTCAAGCCCGCTGTATGCAGCAACGAACTGTAGCTCATGCTTCTTTTCCGTTTTCTTCCTCTTCGGCGCTGCATTCACAGACTCTCCGTCGACCTGCATCGGCTCCTCCGTCTCCTCTACCTCCATGATGTACACCTTCTCGAACGAAACCAGACCGTGCTGGTTCATCTTCATACGCACCTTCACCTCAGAGAAGACATTCGGGGCCGAAACGTACTTCGAAACGTCCTCCGCGGTGAAGCGCGCTAGCCACGGGTTGATCGAGCCGAGGAGCTTCTCGGGCTTGGCATAGACTACCTCGAGACCAAAACGCTGATTTCGTCTAAACGTGAGTATCTTGGTCGAGGGAACGGACTCGCCAGAAGGGAAAACGACAAGCTCAGTGGGCTCGCCCTCAGTATCACCGGGATCGCGATCCCATTGCACTTTGATCGCGTAAGGATTGATGTCTTTGGCACAGAAATCGCGTACATGGAACACAGGAGAAAGAGAGGCACAGACGAACGTCGCGCCGCGCGCGCAGGCCTCGTCCTGGTTGAGTGTCGTAGAGAGCACCTTTCCTGGGAAGACAGACTCGATTTTAGAGCGCACCGCCGGGATACGCGTCGAGCCACCAACAAGCTCAATCGCGTCGATCTGGTCCAGGGCAAGAGCTGAGTCGTCGAGTGCCTGCTGCAGCGGTCCAGGAATGCGGTCCAGCACACCCTTAATGAGCCCTTCAAAAACATCACGGTGAAGTTTTGACGAAGCATCAACGTCGCTCATAATGCTCTCGACGGTAATGGGGGCCTCAGCATTCGCGGACAGCATCTTCTTGAGCTTCTCCGCCGCCGCATATAACCGCAAGGTGGCCTTTGGATTGGATAAGACATCAATTTTGTACTTCATTTTGAATTCCTCTGCGAAGTACTTGACGAGCGCGAAGTCGATGTCACGACCACCGACATGTGGTTCGTACGCAGTACCCTTGATGACCGCGTTGCCCGTGTAGAAGGCAGCAATAGTAACTGCCAAGCCGGAGTGCCCGACGTCGACGAAGACAACGTGACGCGGAGATGTCTTCTCCGGGAGGTCAGTCTTGGTGATGCCGTATCCGAAGGCAACGGCCGTGGTGTCGTTGATTAAACGAAGGGGATTCAGGCCCGCTATGGTAGCGGCATCAATGACTGCCCGTCGCTGGATATCGGTATACCAGCCAGGAACAGCGATGACAACATCAGAGACGGTGTTCTTGAGTTCACTCGCTGCGGTGTCGCGCAACTTGCCCAGATACATCGCCACTAGCTGAGTGGCTGAGAATCTTGCCTTCTCGCCTAGATAGTCCACCTGGCATCACGAGAATCAGTGGGCACGATGTTCTTTCAATTCAACTAGAAATTGCCTACCTCTACGCCAACAGTGCCCCCCATATCAACAAGGGTAGCATGTGTAAATTTACTTTCCACTTCCTGAATTTCTACATCCTGCAGTGTCCGGCCGACCAACCGCTTGAGCGAGCCGACCGTATTCTTAAAACTCGAGATCTCCTGCGTCTTTGCGGCCTCACCTATGGCGCGTTGCTTTTGACCAAAGGACACGAGTGATCTGGTGTGTAAGATACGTATCAGGACAATGGGAAGGGAGGATACAGGGGAAAGATGCTCACGGTGTTGCACGATTGGAGACCTCATTTATGATGATATCGATACCACGCTGTCTCGCAACTCCAATCTTAAAGGCGAACCAAGAAAGCAAGATGAGATGAGTGAAAGTGACGAGAAGTAGAAGACATGCCTTGCTATGAAGAGAGCCAAAGTCGATACCGACGACGGCCATGGTTGGATTGGCGGGAGAGGGTAGAGAAAAGGCAGGGCAGAGGGGGGATGAAGGGACGAGGAGGTACTAGTAGTATAGTAGGAACAGGGATGGCAGTCGCTGATGGATTTTTTGAGGGCATGCTGTGGCTAATATATCGATGATATCCTCTTTCGGCCATATTCCAGACTGTTCGACTCAATTCTATCTCCAGGGTCTCTCGACTTTTGTGCACAGATAGCCGTATCGATATCCTCCGCAGTACACGTACTCTTCCCCACAATAACACCGTCCCTTCTTCAACGATCCGTGCTTTTGTTCTGCGTGCACAGACGTACCCCTTCATCTCCATTTTGTTCAATGTCGGAAAAGCGGGTCCTACTTGGTTCCGTTTTTCCGATGCTGTGTTGCCTCAATGTTGTTATTATTGTGAGCGAGCGAGAGTGAGAGAGTGGTACGTATTATCATTGGGCTAGCCTTCATTACAATACCAATCATACCTCATTTATATCCTCCCTGTTCACCTTGAAATCTTGTACGATAACTGACTACATCAATCGCAACATGACTGTATTAAAAATTAACCGATAGAGCTAATGAAGTGAAGGGAGAACAAGGACAACTGTGTCAATACGTGAACTACTCTTTCACTCCTCGCTCGCTCTCTTCATCGAAGACTGAGGGAAAAAGAACTACATTCAAGGTGGATTTCAGGGTATATATTAGTCCGGTCGTGTCGACCCTAAGTCCAAAGGGGTCTGTGTATTGTTCCTGCGACGTGCTACGTATAAATGTCCGCTGGGCATGCCGCTGTCATCTCTAACACAGTGGTCAGGCCTGTTGCTTTTTAATATCTTCATTTATGGTCCCAGTATGGGATCACCTTATATCTAGATTATATACAAATCGGTGATCCGCCAAAAAGAGTCCAATGCTGCCTCTGTGCGCCGAATCAGAGTCCCTACAGAATGGGTAACAACCTGCGTTCAGGCTAGTAAAATGGAAGGGCTCCCAGTTAGTCGCTGTATCTCCAGGTCTGCCTATTACATACCTCCCCCTCCCCCTCTCAGGCTCGCCCCCCTGCTCAGTGCCCACAGCGCGACCCTCCATGTCCCTCGTACCTACCTCGACACGACCCTTTGTTCCCTTGTCCTCACCATCATGGCGGTATCCACTCAATAATGTTACAGAAAGTGTGACAGAAGCGTGCGCTATCATGTACAAAGCGAAATAAAGGGTGCAAACGTTCTCCAGTCGTTCAGCAGCACGTCGGCCTGTAACCCGCCGCCGCCCGTAGCTAGTCTCACCTATGGGGCACCCCATCATACGTGAAGCAGACAAAAAGGAAATGATACACTATTTCCTCCCGTTCTCCGCAGGCAGGGCATTGCGCCGACTCTAACATCCAAATCATGTCCAAACGTCTGTTCAGAGGAACATGCCCCATGTGCAGTTGGATAAGGGATGCACGTTTAACTGGGGAGTGTTGCAGTGATCACCGAAAATCACAAAGGGTACGCAGGAGTCAATGCGCCGCAACTTCTCGCAG